>JAZHYW010006159.1:0-222549 GCA_037355805.1 Ixodes ricinus | reverse complement strand
GGAGTTGGGATGGCGCGACGACAGTGCAACCCACGTTCGGTCGTACTTTTGGCGGGAACTTCTAGGCCCGACCACTGGGATCGCCCCGTCCGACGGCACGACGCTCCGACTTTGCAACGTCTTTCGGGGCCACTTTTGACGCACGGGCAGAACGGGCTGCTAAACACACCGGCCGGGATGTGTTTCGGGCGTCGTGTTGACACTGCCTGGATTGCGGCAGCCAGCAGCATGACACTTTTTTGCTGAAATCAAGGAACCGTGTGTTTGAGCAAGCAGTAAAAATGCCAGTCGAGGACGCATTCCTGGTGTCGTGGCAGGGGAGACTAAAATCATGGACGTTGCTACGGCGCGTGGAGCCGCATCCCCTACACCTGTCCCTCCGGGATTCCCACCTGGCAACGTTGTGACTGTGTTGTGCTGCAATGCTTGCAGTGGCGCACGAGCAAAGGGGATACGGGAGATGTCGGAAATTAACGGCATCGTTTCAGTCCTTCCTTATTTCGACAGTTCTAGGTGGGCTTCTCAAAACGACGATGCTCGGAACGCCTTTGTCACTTCGATCCTTTTGCAACTCGGCCTCTGCATTCCTGCTTTCCCCAGAGTAAAAAGTGCGCAGTTCATCGGATTTATTGTCAGATGGGTCACACCTACATCTGTGTGTTTGAAGGACTGAAGAAACTGCATATGCATCGACTGGAATAGCTTTCCCAAATCATCATGTTTTTTGCAAGCTGTTCTATGGTTGCAATTTTCGATTTGCTCCAAGAATTGGGGCTTTGTTCAGAGAGCGGAACTCCAGTGTATACATAGTATGCGGATGACGGCCAACTAAGGATCCTCATATGCAAACTTGCTGTGCTTCCCTTTCTACCGCCACTCGACATTCCACGTGTGTGGTCACGTCAGTAGCAGGATGGCATGTCGCGCGGTATTTCTCGGCTAATTGCAGTGCTGAGTTATATTGATGCAACTTGGGTGAGTTGTACCTTCAACTTGGAGCAGTGGAACCATCATGGAAACAGGAGACCAAGCACAATGAGTCATATGGAGTAATACCACGTGATGACGTAAAGGCATGTTGGAGAATGCCCATTGTAACGTCTTGATATTCATCTATCTCATTAGCTAAAGCGGCATCCTCGCAAGGCTCTTGTTTGGAACGCAATACCCCAGACAGAAATGTAGGGTCACATTCTTGGGGCTTTGATTGGAGTATACCTTTTAATTACTAAGACTACTTTTGGCCTGAACACTTCTGTCGGCTCACTTTTACAATTTCTGAATCATGCCCAGGCCCTCTCTGTACCGTAAGCTTTATTCAAAGTGCTTTCTATTTTGTCCTATTAAATAAAAAATAGAAAATTTGTTTCAAGATGCTGCTACTGTCTCCGACATTGCTGTTTGCCACAATTGCCCCGTTTCAAAGGTGCAACTGATCTAGTTCTACCAGCACTTTATTGGAGAAAATATACTTCATACTTTTCTTTGAAACACCCGTATCTCTATTTGGACATGGATAACTTACGATACAACGCATATTTTGTACTATCACTATATATTACTCATCCCAGCACTTCTGTATTTCGCTGTATAGATGATTCCCACATAGCAGCCCCAGACGTTACAAGCATTCAAATCCAGTGTCATTTTGTCATGGTGCAAACGGGACTAAATGCCAGCAGTCTCTGGGACGAGAATGGTCGAAATGCGGGTGAAATGTCTCAATTCACCTTGCAACCAAGCAGCCACGAGTTGGAAGCCTTCGACGACAGCTCCGCTTAGGCACTGAGGCGATGTGCTACCTTGGACTGGCACCAACTTGTATGGGTATACAGTTTGAAGACACGCCACTGTCATGTTCTGCCAAGCATTTCTAAAGTCCAAGACGGAGGCTACAAAGAGAGTGGACAAGCACAGACGTCTTAACACAGCTACTAAATTTTATTCAGAACACTCTTTTTACTCGCATACTCCACACCACCCTCCAACTGCACACGACCAAAGGTTCTACAGTTCACAACAACTACAAAAAGATGGTCATGGGTTCACAGGAAACAAAAGACCACGCCCTCAGTACATATGTCGCCCACCTTTCCGCTAGTTCAAACCTACACTGCCCAAGGTCATTTCCAACCACCGACTAAACCTCCCACACAGCTTCAATCAAGAAAAAAAGATGGTCATAACCAGGTCAAGATGGCCAGCTGTTTTTTGCAGTGTGCCTGTCAGAGCCGCATGAATCCATAGCCAGTAGCACATGATATTGTTTGCTTAGCTTATATGTGCCAAGAAACTGAGGGAGAGGAGGAGACGAGAGCTCACGGGGACTTCAGAACATCGAGCTCTGGTCAGGGGCAGATCCAGAACTCCGTTTTGGGGGGGGGGGAAGGGGGGGGGCGGAAAAATTTTAAGGATACTATTCTCCCATTCTTTTTTGTGCAAGTGGGGTCCACCCATGTCAAATAGCCCTCCGAGAAGGGGGAGGGAGGGGGTCGACTTTGTTTGGGGGGGGCGGCCGCCCCCGCCACCCCCCCCCTGGGTTTGCCACTGGCTCTGGTTGGAATGATTAGTGGGTAGACCTAAAGCTAGCGGTCTTTGTGTCTGCTGCACTCCTCGAATCAATCCATTAGAGTGTGAAAGTGCCTATGTCTCCGCTCGGCTTTACAAGAGTCATGTGCCCATGCCGTATGCGGGAGCTTCGCCCTTCAGCTACATCGCCTGGAACTTTCGGGTTTCCCTCCTTTTCTGGTGAGAGGAGTGGCCGAATCTCTGCTTGAGAAGATGAAAAATCCTGAAACGGCAACTAAAGAAAGGTCAAACAAGTTTGAAGTGCTACCCTAGGCTCATAGGATCTCGCACAAACTGAAACATGTAGGAGCAAAATTCAACGTCGACGTTGTCTTCACGGCCCCCTGCAAACTTTCCAAACTCTGCGCAATGTCGAGCGGGACCAAACCTGGGAACGGCCCTTATGACACGAGGCATGCCAAGCAGTTTGTGCCTTGTGTCAAGGAAGTCGTCTCACGAGATCCCTCTTAGCTGTGGTATAGTCTACTTGGGACAGACTGGTCGCTGTTTGAACGATAGGCTGCGTGAGCATGCGACCTCGCTCAGCAGTGGTCACGGTTCCTATCTACCTATACACTGCAGGAGGCAAGTTGGAGAGCAGATGCGTGAGGGGCAAGTTGAGAGAGAGATCATGGAAGCGGCGCGTATAGCGTACTTGCCTATGGACCAGATCACTGCACTACTGTCGCGTCAGTGCATCCGACCAACAGGGAATTGCAATTTCTCAATTGTGGCCATCCTTAGTATACTGTCACACGCGATCTCTAAAGGTCTAATTTGTGTCCTGAATGCGGTGTGCACGTGGTGCGAACGTGGGGTGTACGCAGCGCATGACCTTATCGTTTTCCCGTGGCACTGTCAGAATTTTTATTATTTATTTTGGTCAGGCGTTTCGCAACGTCCTTCTGGTGCCGCTGTAGGAGTTTCTTTTCCTTGTCTTCTCATATTTTTCAAAGCTTCTTTCTTTATTAGCATTTATCTCTTTCGAAAGAGAAAGAAGAGCTTGTCCTTGCGCGTGCCACTGTGCGTAAGTGGAAGTTCTAATAAACCTTTGGTTGTTAGTCAGCGTATGTCCTGTGTCCTTCTACTTCGTGTCCCGTCCTTTTTGCGCTGTTTCCCATTATGGCAAAAGTCAAACGCCGGACGTCCGCGTTCTGCGTTCTAACGCGTTCAACGAGTGCAGTGGAGACAAAAGGATGCTTTTGTGTCCACTGCACTCGTCGGACGCATTCGAATGCAAAAGCCTAATGCCGGACGCCGGCATTCTGCGTTCTAACGTCTTCGATGAGTGCAGTGGAAACATAGGCTGCTAACTTTAGGTCTACCCCTAATCATTCCAACTAGAGCTCAATGTTCTGAAGTCCCTGTGCACTCTCGTCTCCTCCTCTCCCTCAGTTTCTCGGCGCATAGACATGCTTTGAAGGTTTAGCTCGGCGATGTTCCACATCCATGTTTTCCCTGTATACAGTAAAATACCACTTGAACAGACTAACAGGGACCTCATGAAAAAGTTTGCTTAAACGAAAGTTCACTCAACGCATTAGGCACAATGTGGTTTTGCTGGGTAAGTTTTCAAAAGCTTGTAGAGCTACATGGTGCGTTCGACTGGTGTTTGTTTGAGCAGTATAGCACTGTAGTGTGAATATTTTGTCTATTTGATAAAAGTAAAAATGTTCTTGTAGTATACAAAGCTATTTAATTCCATAAATCAATAAATGCTTGCTTTCCCCCCCCCCCCAAAGACATATCAAGAGAAGCAACACCGGCCCAACATCATCATGATAATCGACAAGAAGGTCAATGAGCTCAACTCCGAGGGCATTGTCTGCTTCTACGACAATGTGAGTGGCGCAACAATCTCCTCGTGGGCTTGTTCACTTGGCAGGGCATGACCGCCGCTCCTTGTGCTCGCATAGAGGCTGACCTGTGGAAGTTGAAACAGCTTTGCTTTGCTGGTCAGTTGCAGCGTGCCATTAGGATTGGCAGCATGAACTAGAATCGATTTGTTTGCTCTCCTGCCTGCATAGCATTGCACATTTGCTGCGAATGAGTCTGTTTGACTTCAATCCACATTGTGATGTAGTTTTGTTTATTTCTCGTCAATTTGCGAAGCTGCTCTTTCAGACCCTTTGACGGCCTCTCTCGATGGCTCTCAGAACAGATGAATATTTAAAGTGGAATTGAACGTTTGGTTGCCGTACATGTACGGCGGGGATTACATATTTGAGAGTGCCCGCCTAAGCACGAAACTGCGCACACCGTAGGAGGCGTTGCTATTTGTTATTGATTTGAATTGAACTTTATTTTCAACAACATTATGCCGAGGACACCGGACAAAAAGCTACCAAGAGCTAGCTTGACTGGGTCCTGTGCCCTTGCATGCACAAGGAATGCATGATTTAAAAACAATTCTATTTAAATATTTCTAAAAGTTATACAGAACAACTCATCACATTTCATACAAATTCCTATCAAAACATTTGAAAACATTCATTTAAAATCCCCACAAAAACAATTCTATTTACCTAAACAAAACAAAAAAGTGTGCTATGTTTTTAAGTTATACAATGAATATCAATGCGGTTCATGGAAATGTTGTTAAGCAGTGTACGAGGGGCGTTCATAAAGTTTGTATCATTGTCACGAAGGAATAGAGATTGATCAACTAAACTCGAGTGGGAGTTGAGACTTTCTCTACATGTTCGCCACCAAGCATTACCCACTTTTGCCAGCGATGGACCACATGCCGGAGGCCATTGATTTAGAACTCCTCGTTTTGAGTGTTCAGGAATCGCTCCACTTCAGCAATCATTTGGTCGTCGTCCTTGAAATGCTTTCCTCTTGTTTGGCCGCACTGGAAGCGTCAGTGCGCTTTGACCACAGTTTCATAAACTTGGTCGTTGTCCCTGAACAACGCTCCCAGAGTGGAATGAATATCCTTGGCATTGCTTCCCTTCAAATGGAAAAAAAAAAAAAAAAACTATCACTGCATGTGCTTGGCACTGACGGGTGGTGCCATTTTGGTTTTGACTCCCTAGCGGCGTTCCGCGCTACTATAACACGCGATGTGTACACTGTGCGGAAACTAGAGGGACGAGCGCTCATGTTGATGCCTGTTTTGTCCCGCTTTTTAAAATATTTTGTGCCGATAATACAAACTTTATGAACGCCCCTCGTAGAAAGGTAATGAGCAAGAGACTGCAGTGCATAATTTGTACGGAAATGAGGAACATTCCAGAATTCTTTGTGACAATGATTGATGACTGATTCACGTTTAGTCATGTTTGCTAGATCCTCCAAAAAGGCAATAAACTCCAAAGTCGAAAAGGAGTAGGCAAATAACAAATGATAGTCATAAACAGTGTAAATTTTCATGACATTGCAGCTCAAAAATGTTGTTCGGCATGTGTGTCATATGGAACATTTGCAATAAAACGAAGCATTCTTTTCTGAAGAATCATTAGTTTGTTATTAGTTTTTGTCGTTGTGCCCCAGATTAAATGGCAAACGGAGCATGATAAATTTGAAACTTTTGTAGGCGGAAGAGAGCAATGGGGGGTGATTGATAATGCAGCTACCTTTGACAGTTAGGAATTCTATATGATGATTTCATTGCATAGACTCTGAAGAAATGATGGCTAGCATTTTATGATTGCTTACTATTTCAATCTGGCTGCTACCAATTTTAAGTGCATAATCAGTATCAATATGTTTATACAGTCGCTGTCGTTTTAGCAGTATTTATTTCAAGGCCGTTTTGTTCTGACCACAAAAGAAACTTCTCCAAGACGACATTACCTCTAATTATCAGTTCATCAATATTCGTCGCAGTAATGAAAATACTAGAATCATATTACATACATTATGAAACGTGAGTGTTGACAGATGTGGACGTTGTCGTTAATATACATATTATGATCTTTGTTATATCTTTGGCAAACTATCAATGTTATACTTGCATGGTGTTTTGCTTTGCTAGGCTATTTTAGTTTTCAAATTAGACGCTCCGCACATGTGAGGCTCGTTTCGCATACTGGCCACTCTGGCGGTGGTGCCAGTGGCTGGGTCTTCTGATTCAGACTTCCAACGCTTTTGGAATGAAATTCAGAGGGTGAGACGCTTGTTATCCAACGGAGGGGCTCTGTAAAGAATCTCCGGTTTGGAATCTGAAGCCACTGGAATGTCGCTGAAGTGGACGCTCCAAAATGTAACCGTATGGAAGAAAGGAGACTTCTTTCCGGCTTCAATATTTTCATTTGATGCTCCTAAACCAAACAGCTTGCAGCACTGTACGTGCTCCCGCTAGATAATAATAATAATAATAAAAAAAACACTGTGCTTATAACTTTTTATTATATACTGTTCTTTTTGAAACAAAACCCGACCACTAAAAAACATCTTTAGGAAAAAAAAAAAAAAACTCAACCGTCAAAAGGTTAAGGGACAGAAGTGTGAAATTTCATCAAGACCTTCTTTTATTACGTTGAATAACTGAAGCATTCATATTCAATTTGCATGTTCTACTTTACTGGGTTAAGCACTGATGGTGGTAGAAAAGTGTGTTTCAAGTTTTGATCACTTCAGAGATGTGAATGTGTGGTGTCATCAATGACACAGTTGCACTTTTGTCACGCACACTGAGGCTTGGTCGTAGCACTGGTGATCCTACACCAAAGCATGCTGCATTTCTTTCACCAAACCTTCAACACTGCTTGCTCCTTTGGACTCGTTTCTGCTCTGGGCAGTGGCGTCACAAGGGGGGGGAGGGGGGCGGGGGGGGGGGGCGGACCGCCCAGGTGCAGCGCTCAGGGGGTGTCGCGGCGGGCCACGAGAGCAGGGGGGGGGGTCGCGGCAGGCTACCGCCCCGGGTGCCGCTGACCCTTGTCACGCCACTGGCTCTGGGTGTGGCCTTGGGCTCTACTGGCTCCTTCATTTGGCTCAAATAATGATGCATTTTGCTTACCTTAGGTTTCTTTCTGCTTTGGCTGGTGAAGCTTTCAGTTCTGTTTGCTGCTAGCTCCCATGGGCTTGGCTCTGCTTTAGCTGGTGTCACTTACACAGAGTTCAATCTGCAAGCTATCTGGTGCAGCCTCCCCAGATTTCAACCTTAGGAATAGTGCAGGCATTATAAGTTGTCTAAGATAGATTGGAAAGCAAAAGCTTTTCTTATTATGACAGTCTGCAATGGCTAGAAAGCTAACTGGTTAACAGCCTTCCGCAGTCATTCTTTGAGATCTTGGAGAACTGTGAGACTTCCTTGGAGTGGTGCCTTTGCTGAGTCAACATCTTGTTTTTACAGAGGGTGGAAAGAACCTACTTCCTGACTAAACTGGACCCACGTGTGACCATGGTCATCGTCTACTGCTCCCGCAAGTCTGAGAAGGACACATTCATTGTGGGGTTCATGCAAGACTTTGCCCTCCAAGTGCGAGGAAACAAGGTGTTCTCTATGCTCAAGCCGGGGAACAAGTGAAGAAGTGACTGCACTGAGCGGTTCCAAACTCTCGTGTGGCAATAAGCTCCATGACCGTGTTTAGCAACAAGCTGCACCTACCTAGTCCAACGACGTTCAACAACGTCACTTCCTTTTCCCCTTCCTTTAGTTAGTTTTGGGGAAGCGTCGAGGGCACGGCGGTGCATAAGGTAGCGCGGTGAAGCAGTCTTGTAGGAGCTACGCGATCGGGAGAGCAGGCGGTGCTGCGGAGGCTGCTGGCAGCCGGAATGCACCAGTTTTCTTGCTTAATATTTACCAGAAAGCTCATGAGCTATTGTGTTTGATAGACTTTTACCCGATCGGCCCGAAATTTTTCTTCGTTATATCCGCTAGGCTCTTTTATTTACTTCGTTAAAACTGGACCTGAATTGCATTGGAAATGTATAAATGGGAATAGGAAATAAATATCTCTTCATTATAACCACTTTTTCGCTATAAGCAGGTTCGTTAAAACCGGGCTCGACTGCAGAAAGTGACGAGACCAGAAAAGTTAAGGAATTTAAAACGTGATTGTGATAAAGGCTCTGTGCATATTGGTGGGGTGCCAGTTCATGTGAGAGGCCTTTTAACCCTTTTGAAAGTTATTGATGAGTCTGTCTCATCAGCAGGACACTGCTTCATTAGTAGTTTCCTTCTGAAGCTGAAGACATGAACTCGTCTTTCATAAGCACATAAACACGGAGTTTTTAACGTGAAACATTATTTGGTTAGTTGCTCAGCATTTCGTGAAGCCGTAGCCTGTGACGTCCCATAATGCAACGCACGCAGTGTCGCATTAGGGACGTCACAGACCTACACACCAATTCAGTTTCTCCACTAAATTTAGCGGGAAAATTAACGTCCACTCAATTCTTGTTTCCCCGCTAGCGGGAAAATTGATGTCACGTGACCTATACGTAGTGATGTGATTGCTGCGCCAAACTGCGCCAAGAGGCTAACCCTGCTACATCCTGCTACATTTTGCCAAAATATGGGTAATCTGCGCCAAGCCTGCGCCAAAGGACCAATTTTGGTCGCCTTTCAAAACCGAAACTAAACTGAGTACCGTAATTGAGCATGCGTGGGCTAGGTGGCGCAAGCGACCGCCCGACACAAAGTACCCTGCATCAATCGTCCATCCAGTCTTCCATGGTTTTTCCCACTGATCAGTGGTTTTTCCCGCCGTCTCTCGTTTCGCGCTCTCGTCATCTCGTAAATCTCGTCTCGCGCTCTTTTAAAAAAAAAAAAAAATTTCAACGATAAACGCGGGCGTGTGCGGACACTCCGACACTAGCGTGCCGGGTACCAGCCATGCCGTCATGCTGTGAAACGAAACCACGTTTTTGCACGGCGGGAGTTACTTTGTGAGCTGAAGCACTTGCTCCTGAAAGCAACGGCCGTGAGAAAACTAAATTTGGTCCCTGCGTGCCAGTCACCGTGGTCGCGCGACGTCGGCTGTTGCCGTCCCCACGTCGCTGCAGATATGGTGCTTTTGTAGTAGTGTATACTGTAAACAAGAACAGGAATGTTCATCAACATTCCTGTTCTTGTTTAAAGCATACACTACTACAAAAATCACTCTTTAACTCAAAGACCGCTGTGTCGAAGTATTAATTACTTGGGTTTCTCTAGGTAGACTTTCTTTTGAGAGGGTCCCCGGTTCGTGAAAAATCTGCCGCAGAAGAAAGTTGTTGAAGAGAAGTGAGCTAAGGCAAAGGAGGCAATGGCTGCACACTGAACCTGCACAGCGCGCTTGTTTGTCTCGAGTTCAGTCTTTGCACAAATTGCTCCAAGAACTTTTGACCTGGCTTGCGATGTCTTGCATCGATGCGCTCAGGTCAGGCACGTAGTCAGGGGGGGGGGGCACATGGGGCCTGCCCCCCCCCCCCCCCCCCCCCCGAAATCTTACATTTTGCTGGGACCTCCCCTCTCCCCCTCCCCTCATACAGCATTTTGTCATGGGCGGGCCCCCTCCGAAACAAAATCCTGGCTACGTGCCTGGCTCAGGTTGTTTTTTTCTGAGTGTTTAGGTTGTACCTCGCCTGCCGGCCTGGCAAGCACATGCCGCTGGACTGCTTTTTGTCATATGCTGGACAGTTACATGTTTCATACAATTTTGGGAACCAGTTGGCGACAGGAGTGGAGTGGCATAGTTCAAATTTCGATCGAACAGTCATCTCCGCTCGCGCGACGAAGCATGTGCAACTGCAAGCCTGCCGAGGTAGCCCTCATGTGCTTGCGAACATGATTGCACGACAGAGGCATTTGCCGGGACGCTTGCAGTCCATTGTTTTACGTTTGCATACTTTTGACGAAAATCTGGGACGTCAGGAACCAGTAAAACGGTGGGAAGCGGTTTTTAGTAATTGCTCGGCAATGCCTACAGCACCGTACACTTGTGGGATGTCTCAATGTCTCTGCAGACATTGAAAGTGGACATTCATTACTAGCCGAAGGCAAAGCGAGGTTTGCAGCAGCCTTGCATAAAGTTTCGAAAAGCAAAAAGAAAAGCACCCGCTAGTCGTAATGCACCTTTGTCTCGTGTACAATTTCGCATTGCACTGCAGTAGTTACGTGTTTCATCAGTCAGAGGCTGCCTCCATTTATTATACAGGGTGTTTCAGAAAGCTCAGGCCGAATCGCTCCTGAGAAAACTAAGCATTCCACAGAAAAAAGGTTGATGCCGTGTTGGTGTCTGCCCAAGAGCCTATTTAGGAAAAAATAACGTCTGAAAACAATAATTTTTTATTTGTTTTTTAGAAAGTAACTTTTTATTTGTTCATTTTAAGGCCATAGTTTCAATTAGAAACTTACTGGGCATCATCAATAACATTTATATTAACCCTTTTTAGACAAGTATAAAGCATGCTGAGCATATTTTACCATGTTTTGAAAAACCCTTTAATTCTGACGTGTACTCTGGTTTCAGATTTTTATCCAAGCGCATCTTGGCGGCAGCTGTCCTGCCCTCCGAGGGCCGAAGCGCGGAACCAAGGCCAGACAATTCGCTATACTTCTTTTCAGCCAACGTTACTAAAACACTCAGTTGGGAAACTCGCCGTCGAAACCTGGGCCCCTGGCGTCCACCGAGACCGAGCTAAATACGACAACAGCGCTACTCTTTATCATTTGTCTGTACTGTGGTCACCTTGAACTTTTAGAGAGCATGTTTTTGCAGTAAAAACAAACGGAAAAGACTCTTTTTGTATGAAATTTTTGGAGTTTAGTACAAAGTGAAGGGCACGTGATGTTTTTAAAATCTTTAGTTTGCAAGGTTTTGCGGCACAATTAATATCGTTTTTATACAACCATGCCTCAGCGGTGCTTTCAGGTAGCGCATCCCGACCTAGGTGCATTTTAACTTCGGTAGTAAGACGCGGCGCTTCCGCTGGGGTGACGGGCGTGGCGCCCCTGTAACTGTAACCTCTTCCACTGTATCTGTTTCGGCGCCAAAATGGCCGATTAAAGCCAAAATAGAAGTAACGTGCTGTTCCTGGAGTGGCCGCTGCGTGAGAAATGGTGGCGTTGTGTTCGCCATTAGCTCGGTTCTCGAGGACAGATCGGGGCCACTTTTTCAGAGCAGTCTCTATGGCAGTTTCCCAACTGAGTGGTTTAATAACGTTGGTTTCAGCTTAGGTCCGAGCGCGGCCGATGTTATGAGCCGAAGGACCAATCAAACAGCGAAAGAGGCACAACGTCATGGCGTTGTGCCTCTTTCGCTGCAGTTGATAGGACTAGCCGGTATTCGCCGTCTCTCTGTGCGTGCTGCACCGCCGGCTGGTCCTATCAAGCGCAGAGAGCACGCCATGACGTTGCACTTTTTGCGGTTTGATTGGCCCTTCGGCTCATAACATCGTCCGCGCTATGACATAAGGTGAAACGAAGTATAGTCTCGCCCACCCGCCTCCCTTCCCCCTCTCATAAAAAACAAAGAAGTGTAGCGCGCGCGCGTGGCCAGGCAATAAGGAACTCCTCGCTGTTCGAAAGAGAAAGAGCATGACATTGCGAGGTTGAGCTTTGACTTTTGGGCTGGCCTTGGTTCCGGGCTTCAGCTGTCGGAGGGCAGGACAGCTGCCGCCAAGATGCGCTTGGATAAGAATCCGAAACCAAAGTACCCAAAATACGTGTCAGAATTGAAGGGTTTTTCAAAACATTGTAAAATACTCGGCATGCTTGATAGTTGTCTAAAAAGGGTTGATATAGGGGTTATTGATGATGCCCAGTAAGTTTCTAATTGAAACTATGGCCTTCAAATGAACAAATAAAAAGTTACTTTCTAAAAAACTTTAAAATAGATATTTTTTCTAAACGTTTTTTTTCTAAATGGGCTCTTTGGCAGACACCAAAACGGCGTCAACCTTTTTTCTGTGCGATGCTTAGTTTTCGCAGGAGCGATTTGTCCCGCGTTTTCTGAAGCACCCTGTATATATTAACTAGTCAACCTAATACTGTGATATTTACTACTAAGCTGGTAATTTTAGAATAAATTTTTATATGCGCAGTTTAGTTGTTATTTATATATAGCAGGCACATATATATGTATCATTTAACTGAAACATTGCAAAATATGTCATTGGCATTTCTGTTGCATGTTGAAAGACTCCCAGGTGGTCTAACTTGACCATAATTTGTTTTATTGCAGCAAGCAAAGTGCCCTTTGTTTCTCCAGCACTTAAAACAAAGATTTTTATTTTTCTAAGAATATCTGCTCCAAACGCCACTTTTGCTGCTCTGAAACACTGTTTTGGCTGCTCCAAAAGCCGCTTTTGCTGCTCCAAAACACTGTTTTGGCTGCTCCGAAAAGTGCTCCAAAACGGCTAAGGCCAATCACATCACTGTATGTGACATTTTAGTTTCTTTTCTAAATTTAGAGGGAAAATTAATGTCACGTGACCTACACCGCAATTCAGCTTTCCCACTAAATTTAGTGGGGAAATAGACGTCATGTGACCTGATGGCACGTGACGCTAAATTTGGCTTTTTTTCTTTTGAGAGAGAGCTTTTTTTTTATAATGTTTTGAAGGCTTTGTGTTGGTGGGAAGAGAGATAAACCAAACCACTTTTGGTGGTGAAAGGTTAAGGCAAATTCGGTTGTAAAACATTTTTCAGAACCTGTACTAACCCTCTGAATTGGAATTTCTGAACCCTCTTTATCGGAGGTTCCTCCGTTTGATTCCTGGGGGAAAACTAATTGTACATGCTCAATTTGTTCATGTAGTACAGGGGCTTACGAGATTTGCTCTTAGAGGTTGTGTATACATGCAATCACCACGAAAAACCCGTGCGTTCGGCGGGTGCCGAACTTGACACCGAGGACGCCCAGAGGAAGGAACGACCATTTTTATATTGGGTCGCATGCCATACCTTTGTTGACGTGCCGCATCAGCACCCGACGACCGCCAGGCGCGAGCGAAGCAGTTGCAACAAACGCATCCAGATAATGAAAAAACAACATTTTTTTTATTACTTAGCAGTTAGTTAACAAAAATGTGTTGCACACTTTTTCATACGGAAGAAAAAAAAAACAGGAAAGGGAAAAAAAAATTCTGGTTCAAGATACTCTTTTTTTTTTCTCTCGCTCTCACTCACATCAACTTGCTTTGCCACAAAACAATTATAAGAAAAACGAGAACAAATTATTCTCGATATTCGCGGCACACGGCAACCTCTTGACGCCCGCACACCTCGCGTCGCCTTTCGCAACGTTGGGCACTACAAAATCCCTGACGATGGTACAGTGACCAAGGCGACGACACTGCCGGTGGCACATAACAACACAACCGTTTAAGATTTTTTTTTTTTTCAACGGCTTGGGTCAGAGGGGATGGTGGAGGGGTGAGGCACAGTGAAGCCTGTCGAACCCTTTGAAGTGTCGCATATAAATATAAGGGAGACTGGAAGTATGTACAATGGCAACTGTGCCAAAGGAAAAACAAACGACGAAAAAAAAAACATTATGCTCGCGCTCTGTGCAAACGCCGTCTCTTTGCTAAGTTGGTTCTGAATTTTTTCTGGCTTCCGTGTGAACAATTTCATCTTCTTTACACTGCTATCCCGCGGAGAGGGAAGTAATTGAACTTTGTCGTCTTGAAAAGGGTGCAGGAGAGACGCATACTTGTTTGAGCGGAAACCCCACCAGGAGACGTCAGGAATGTCGCTATCCTGACCGTGGCTAGAGGTCCACTCGAACCAGGGGCATGAACCGTATGTACAAAAGAGGGGTTTTCGGAGATTCCTAACGGCACTCGTGGTTACTTCGAAGTGAAAAGTTACGGCCAGTCGCAAAAGGGTCGGATCGGTGATAGGTGTTAGGAATTTTTTTGTGTTTTTTGTCTTCCTGTTTGCAGGAATTGATGGCCTCTCGAAAATGACGTCGTCGTCGGAAAATGTTTTCGGAGCTCCTCGGAATGTTTGTCATCAGGGAGAAGAGAGACTAACGTTGCAATGTTTTCTACCCATTACCCGTGCCCACGCGTTAAATGTGCCGGAGACTCGCACATTGGCTTGCCCCGTTTCAGAACTCTCGTAATCTTGTCGTCATACTCATACTCTGTGGATGCTTGAATCGAAGAGACGTTAGTGTTGCCGCGACGAAAGTTTTAAGTCGTTCCATTTATGGCACAGAGAACACTCGAGTTATGAACTAAAATTCGTACCTAAGGCGTTTTTTTTATATATGTAATTCCTACTCTACTTCCGTGGTGCCTGTTTGTTCCCCGTCGGATCCGCGGTGCGGACATTGCTTGCTAACTTGACGCTCCAAGTCTTTGAAAAACTAAGATTCCTTACCCGGTACGCAAGCTACGATACCCAGATGGCAACTCCGATCTTGCACACACGCGTAGCGTGCAAGAAAGTGTTCCTTCCTTTAATCTACCCCAGGCACGATGTGTTTGAGACAATTCCGATCTCACACCAAATGTCTTTGAAATTGAAAGCCAAAGATTAAAAAGTACTGACGTATCCTTGTTTGCCACGTGGTCCTGGCTGACCCTGTAAACCTAAACAGCAAAGCAGCAAACATTTGGTAACCTCGGATCGCTGTGACATTATGGACACGGCGTCTGTGTCACAGCCCACCCGAGCCTTGCTTCCTAATATAAAGATATCTACGTTCCCCTCCCTGGGACGGGATTACATCGTCTTTGAGTCGCTTGCTGTGAACGTTTGGGGGTGCCTGTGCAACCAAGGATGCATCAAACTTTCTTTTTCTTGTCAATTTTGTTGTCGTCGAAGGCTTAAAAATGTTGGCTTATTTCTTTAGGTATGTCGTGTCTTTCCACTTCGAGAAGTCCATCTTGGGCATTTCAGGAGAGGCGCAGTTGATTCTTGGGTTGCTGCAGAAGAGAAAAAGAGTTTACAGTTTGAAACAATGTACCTAAACAAAGAGCATAGACAAGATTATGGCCATGAAATTGGAATTTCAACACCTGATGCTGGCATCAAAAGAACTTGGCAGCCTATTCTTGCACAGTCACCATGCCTGTGGTGATGTAAATCTTTCGGATGGGTCATCCATCTCTGACTGTTCATTAGGTTGCCAATTGGGGATGGCTGTTCGACTTGATTTCAACCTGGCTGGTGCATTGTAGTACCCACTTTGAGCCTGCCTGAGTAGGTCGCATAGTTTTATCAAGAAAAGTGTCAAACATAACTTTCGAAGCGTCATGCAATAATTTTTTTATTAAAACTTGGCGTCACCTTACGCACATGCCTTCCCTCAACTTTGTGGCATGTGAAGCGACCATAAAGGTTTAACACTTGCTTGACAAAAAAAGGCTCGAGGCACACCTAAGCACTTCTTATGAGTCGCGAATGCGAAAGCATGCACGCTGCTCTTCGCTCCCTTCTTTAATCAGCAGCGTACAACACGCTGACCTTGGGCGTGGAACAGTGGAGCCGCTGCCTCGCGGACACGCAGCGCCATCGGGTGAGCGATCCTTCAAACTGTCGTGTGCCTTGCGGCGCGAGGAAGGAACAGACAGCAACGTAGTTCGCAGCAGAACGAACCCCTTCGTTTATTCTATGCGCCGCATATATTGCCACACGCCAGCACCGTACAACCGATAAGAGGCAAGTGAACGTGGTGATCACTGATAAGCGCAACAGTGTGATAACACAGTCAGGATGAAACCACACAAACTGACGCGCAGCGGCCAATGGAGCCTTGTCGACGCGTGCCAGCCAATGGGACCGAAGTGTAAAAGGTGCCGTGCCGTTGGCTAGCTTTGCGCGTGGTTTCATTAAGGTGCCGTTTTGTATGGTTTCAAAGCTGATGACGTCAGCTTGCGCCATGTGACAGTTAATGCTTTCGCATTAAAAAAACACAGGGTCTCTGTGTCCTTAGTCTCGGAGTATTGTCAATTATGTTTCGTCTTTACAAACTCGGTAGTGCCCCTACATTTTGCTTCTTAGTGGGAATGCTATTGGACATAGTAAAGGTTACTTACGCTCCCGGATCGTGGTTGACGAGCGCCGAGAACTGTACGTCGTACATGTCGTCAGCGTTGTCGCACAGCAGCCTGCATAGCCGCACCTTGCGAATCTCGTGTAGTTGTTCTGCAAAGAGGGCATTGTGGCACACAGTTAACGTGAGCAAGTGCGCATTAGCATGGTAACTTCAGTCGTATACCTTCAGGTGCCCACTTTCGACCATTGAAAAGTCAAGGAAGAGCAGCTGCTTTGCCATTTAGAGCCATTCTAAGGCTTAGTAGGAGGGACTGGCAGTGAGCGAGGTCGCTCCGTCCCTCAAGAAGGCAGCTTTAAGATAACTTGAGCATTTGAGAGCTCCTCCTCGTGAACTTACCGGCATTCATTTGACAAAGTCATAAATTTTGTCAGTTTGAGTTGTGTAGGATGTGTCATCACATCATTACGTTTGGTGCTGCAGGACGTGGTATGGCCCACCTGCCTTCCTGCAACCCCATGACTCTACTGGGTCCAGTAAATAGTATTTACTATAGTCTGTCCCAACATAAAATCAGTAGTAGAAACACCGCCTCGAGCGCGAGCTTTCTGCGGTCCATAACACTTTGTTTTTTTGCGCAGCCAAAGCACTACTGCAAGTAACGAGCGCATGCTGGAGGCAGTAATTATCTTGCTGACCTACCTCCAAATATCAAGCTTTTTTTTTCTTTTAGAAACAGTGCAATTTATTGATAACAATAATGAGAAAACTCGAAATTTCAATCGTTATAACCACTTATCGCTTTATGTGGACTAAAAACTGATCGTTTCTGGTCTAGAAACGTATAGAAATTGATTGTCATAATCGGTACATCATTGTGAGTGGTATAGTTATAAGTGGATTGCACTGTATACCTGTCTTTATCCCTTCAGTAGTACTGTGAAGGAGAAAAGCGATAGGAGATAATGTGCTTTCATTAGAATACCTTCGTCTTCTGCAACTCAGTAATGTGAACCTTCGTTTATTAATTGCCACATTTATGAGAAGGCTGCAGAGTAGTAAGTAGGATTCCGAATTGTGACTAGAGTGCATGGATAAAAGCTGACCAATCATATCATTCTGCTGCTGTGTCAAGTTACAGAGATGGTCGGCCGCTTTTATCTCCAGCCTGTCCGTGTCCCGACTCCCAGCACTTAACAAATCCTGGTTCTACTGCGCGTCTCCGTGGGTCTCCCTTATAGCTGCGGTGACATGACGATATCGCGTTGCCGGCGGAATCCTGATGTGATTGGAGGTGGCTGTCAGCATAGATGAAAATGAGGTCCAACAGCCCCTGTCACTGGCCCGGAGGTTTATGACTTCGCAGCGGCAGCTTCTCTTATATATGTTAGAGAAAGACGGAGACCCATTGAACTTGGTCACTTCGACAGATGTTTAAAAGCCTTGGTACTGGGTCTTTGTCGAGCGATGGTGTTGCGAACCGTCCCTGCAAGTGTGCCGTAATTTGAGCATGGCCTTGCCGGGGTTGGGAACGTAACCGTATGCAGGCGCTTAGGCATGCACTGTTCACTACTCTCAGTAACTGTAATAGCCACAATATATCCGCCACGACTGTGGATATTATCTGTAACTGATTGTTTCGTGGGTTTTGCCCCATAATTTTTGCCAGTTCATTATCGATTTACACTTCTGTTTATCATCCGTCCGTATCTGCAGTGATGGAAGTGCTGCGCCATTTGCGCCATTAACGAAAGTCTGCCACATCTTGCGCCAAAATGCCATTTTTGCTCAGAATTGCGCCACACCTGTGCCAAAATGGACATAAAGCAAAAAAAGAAAAGTTTCATAATTGGTTTGATTTTAATATTCAGAGAAGTAGAAGGAAAGAAAAATTCTACAAATATGAATTCCACGGCGTTTCTACTCGCTGTAGAGTTTGTTTCGTCTTAGGTCGGATCACAGTCAAAGGCTCAAACAACAGACACTAAAAGCGCAAGTCACGGGACAATTCGCTGCACTTGATTGGTTTAGCCAATGAAAGAACGCATACAAGGAGATGACGAATGCCACGATGTCATGCTCTGATGCTGCGAACCAACCGCTCTGGCCGGTTGATGCGCTGGCTGGTTGACCGCTGACATCATCAAAATTTCCAGACGATGTCGTCGATGTCAGGAACTAAGGGTCCCGAGAAAACTTTGCAAAATAGCAGGATTGCCGATCGCGGCTACCGTGATAAAACAGAAGTAGGGTATTGTACTCCTGATAAGATCCCTCGATTATCATGCCTGCCACACGCCTTCGTTCCGTGGCTGCAGAGTGCCGTGGCACTTGCGCCGCTCGTGTCAACCTTCGTTTCTCACCAGCGTGCGCGCGTTGAGCTTCACCGCTTCGCACCGGAGTGCTAGGAGCAGCAACTGACCTGGAGGAGTGCCTGGCTTCGCGCGATTGGCGCGCAAATTATGCTCAGGATTATTACGGATCAAACTTCTTTGTCCTAATTGTGAGTTGACCTCTAATAAAAAAAAAAACACAAGCAAAAACAACCGAGACAGAGAGAAGAAAACAAGGGTCTATGTATATTTGAATTAATACGGTAATCACGGTAGTTCTCGTGCAGCTGTCGATCGAAAGAGCAGCTAACTTTGACGCAACTTTGGTTCCTGCGCCGCTTAAGAGCAGTGTCACCTTTATAGCGTGAGTGTAGGCTTTTATAATGATTTTGCGTGGTGGTTTTTGCAGTTTATAATATAATAATTTTGAGTTTGGTAGGTTTATTAAACTTACGGGCCGCATTGTTATTGGTAGTCAAGTTAGCGGATATGCTGGTTCTTGCTGGCATTTTACAGAAATTATATTTACAGGCTAAGCAAACTGTCCAGTGTAAAATGGAGGGGGGAAGAGAGGATTTATCCCAATGAAGCGTTGCGCTATGATGCACTTCTCAACCATTTTTAATACCCATTGTAGATGAATCCTACTTTGACCAGGGCCATATATAAGAAGACTGTTTCCTTTTATGCCCTATCTATTCTTATCACAAACGGTAATCAGTAATATGCTCGAGTATCAAAGGGAACCCTTGATCATTAGCATAAATAAACTCGTTGAGATACAATCACTTTTTCATTCTCAAGATGTCACAACTCAGACCAGGGTGCACAACTCAAAAATGACGCGGGCCAAAAATTGTTTATTGGAAACTGCGCGGGCCGCACCTAGTGTGACACGTTACACCTTTTTGCTGCGGACAGGTTTTCAATATCCGGCATCATCGCACTGGTGGCCGTCTTCAGCACATCTCGCAGTGTCATGTCCGTCATAGAAGATCGAAGACGGTTCTTGTTGAAGGTCATCAGTGAGAACGTCTGCTCACAGACATACGTGCTCCCAAAAAGTGATGCAAGCTTCAATGCGTGATCCACAAGGTTTCCGTACTTGCTCCTGTCAAGGCTTCTGTAGAAGTCAAGCAGCTGAGACTCACGATGCATACTCTTCAGTTCTGGCGAGCACTGGAGGTCGATGAGTTCTAGCTGCAGCGTCGGACCTGTGTCTTCCGGTGCGACAGAAAACGGATCGCGGAACAAATCATAGTTACTCTTCTCACTTTCGAATGCCTTGAATCTTTGCTGGAACTCGGAGAGCAGGTACTCAACCTGTGGAGCGTACGTCGCAGCTACCGTCTTCCGATTTTCGCCGGTGGGAAAGAGCTTCTGGCAGGTTGGAAAGTGAACTATGCTTCCACCCCCAAGCTGCAATTTGAAGAGGCGCAGCTTTCCTTGGAACGCGAAGATCGCACTCACCATGTCCGAAATGAGATGGTCTTTTCCTTGGAGAGCTATGTTAAGCGTGTTCAGATGGCTTGAAATATCGGTGAGGAATGCCAGATCCCATGACCATTGTTCTTCCTCCAGCTCTGGTATGTGTTTCCCTTCCTCTTGCAAGAAAGCGATGATGTCGGCCTTCAGCGCGACGAAGCGACTCAGAACATTCCCACGGCTTAGCCAGCGAACTTCAGTGTGATACGGGATGTCCATGTGCTCACTCTCCATTTCTTTCAGGTACTCTTGAAATTTCCTGTGCTTCAATCCCCGAGCACGTATAAAGTTGACAACCGAAGTCACGACCTTCATCACATGGTCAAACTTCATCACTTTGGCACAGAGTGCTTCCTGGTGAAGCACACAGTGATATTGCTTCAGTTCTACACCACTGAACGCTTGAAGTAAGGCAACGGCTCCGTTTCTCTTTCCCATCATGGCTGGGGCTCCATCGGTGCAGACACCTGCGAGTTTTTCCCATGATAGCTTGAGCTTCTCGATGACGTCTTTGACCTCCTTGCTGATCTCTTCTCCCGTAGTCCGTCCGTGCATTGAGCAAAGCTCTGCCAGCTCCTGAGTCACTTCGAAGTTTTCGTTCACACCACGGATGAAAACAAGCAGCTGTGCTGTGTCTTTGATGTCTGTGCTCTCATCCAAAGCAAGAGAGTAGTAGACAAAATGACTGCAACTCCTCTCCAGCTGTTTTGATAGGTCGTTGGCAATGTCATGCACACGTCGTTGTACTGTCATTCTTGATAGGCTCAGGTTTTGGAAAACCAACTTCTTGTCCGGGCACATCTCCTCAGAAGCAATCATAAGACATTCCTTGATGAAGTCGCCATCAGTAAACGAACGACCTGAACGAGCGATCTGTCGAGATATCTGAAAAGACGCCCGCGTGGCTGCTTCAGATGTGTTCTTTGCTTTCGTAAAAATGCTTTGCTCAGCAAGCAAATTCCGTTTTAAGTCCTCGGACTTTGTTTTTCTCTCCGAATCCGAAAGAGCGCTGAAGTCGCGGGCATGTTTGGTCTCGTAGTGGCGTCGAACGTTGTATTCTTTAGGAGCCGCGAGAGATTCTCGACACACAAGACATAAGCACTTCGATGCGTTCTCAATGAAAAAGTACCTCCATGTCCACTCCTGGTTGAATTTCCGGCCCTCCTGGTCGATTTTTCTCTTCTTTGGAAGTGCACTCATATTCCAAGCGTGACACGACTAGCTTTTCTCTATCTGCAACAAGCTGTCACTGATCATGTCCCAACAGGAGGGGAGAGGGCTGTAGCCTCCGTGGAGAGAGGGAGGAGGAAACGGGATGAAGAAGAACTGGAACAAGGATAGGGGAGGGACGCTGTTAGGGGTCATAACAACGCACTGGATGGCTGTACAGGCTTTTGTATTGTTGTTTTCTGTGGGTCTAGTGGAGAGGGAATATTTGAACTGAGGACGCGGAGTTTCCCCCGGAAAAGAGGACTCTGAGAAAAGTAGGTCAACGGGTTCGAATGCTTTCTGCCAAGTCAACGGCCGCAGTGCATTGAATGACACGGTGAGCGGTTTCTGCGCTCAGTTGGGCCGCGGGCCGCATGCGGCCCGCAGGCCGTATGTTGTGCACCCCTCTCAACATGTCACAACTCAGACTGCGTTTTTTGGTCTAAACATATGTTTCGGCATCGTCATTCGCTGAGCTGCCTCCGTAAGTTGCGGTGATTGGCTCTCCAAGTATTGTGCGTGAAAGTAGACGCACAAACCTTTTTTAAAGTGTAAC
The DNA here is from genome assembly GCA_037355805.1 of Ixodes ricinus. Classification (NCBI taxonomy): domain Eukaryota; kingdom Metazoa; phylum Arthropoda; class Arachnida; order Ixodida; family Ixodidae; genus Ixodes; species Ixodes ricinus. Next base: position 200,518 of record JAZHYW010006159.1, on the reverse strand, counting down.
GGACGCTTAATGCGGCCAAGGCGCCGTGTAATAGAGATTTCGGTTGCACGTCGCAAGATCCCCAGGTGGCCGAAATTAATGCCCAGTCCTCCGCCGGGGCGTGCCAGATGCCTTTCGTTAGGTTTCGCACGTGAAACCCCGAATTCGAGCTTCGTCATCTCCGTTAAGTTCGTTTGTTGCCGGTCCTTGACGTAGTGTGGATAAGCAGCACCCGAGGAGTAGGCTATACATTGTGTGCCGTACGACGACGATCAATTACGCAAGCATGCTGCTTGCGTCGTGCGCGCTACTCCCTGTTGTCAGAACGAAACATTTTGTTAACAACCGTTTTCGCCCCGAGGAAAGTTGCGTCTCTCGGGTTATGACACGAAAATCAAACGGATAGATTAGTCTTGAAATGGAATGCTCATAGGCTACTTAGTATACACACTAAGTTACGCGATTTGTAGAGCTCTGGTAATTGCAATATTCAATTCACGAATTTTTGTCATTTTCATCTGGCGACCAGGCAACTTATAGCCCCTTCCCCTGGCAAATAGCGAGCGCAGCGGTTCGGAGTTGTTCTCCGCGCAGCCTTTTTTGGAGTAGTACGATCTGTAGTCACTCGCAATGTTCCAGTTTCGTTATCAACATTCCCGCGGGGGAGTGAAAGAGTTTCGTGGCTTTTTTGTTTCGATTGCTGGATGGGCTCTCTTGCTGTGCTTGCTTTCGTTCCCCTCGTCATGACCGACTCGCCCGAGCATACCGCGGCGATGACATCGTTACAATTAATTTCAGGAGGTCTAATAAAACGCAGTGACAGCGAAATCAGCGCCAGCGACGAAGATACCAGCTTAGCTCCAGCTCGAGTGACGACGAGGCAGCCGTTCTCGGCGATGTGTTTGCCGAGTCGTTCACCTTGCCAGCGAAGAGGCCCAAGATATCGCGTTACATCGAAGACGTGCGCGCCTATTCGGATGAAGAGCTAGGTACGTCGTTTGTTCGTTTTGTGGTCTCTGTAATGTAATTGGAATAATTAGAAGACAATACGCCAAATACTCCGCAGGTGGAAGTCGCCTTCGGAGATGACGATCGCTTTACGGCATACGTGTTTGGTATCGCTTAATAGCATCCTACGGCTCGTACAAGTACTTCTAGTTGTCTTCATCGGGTTTATATAACTGTAAGCAAAAATAAATTGTTTCTTAACGTCGGTGTCACCGTTAATCAAGTAGTAAACAATACAAATTTTTGTCAAAGCATCAAGTTTCGATTAGAACTTCATGCTTCAGCAAGATAGCAATGGGAACCGAAACTGTTAAAAAGCGAGAGCAGACGCTATGAAAGCGGTGGCGCTGGGAGCGTTACGCTTGATTTGCTCCACAGCGTGTGCCACTGGGTTGGATCACGTGACCGATCGCTCACGGAGGCCAACCGCTCGACGACCGCTATTGCGGAGCGCTCGGCATCTGCCAGGGAAGGGGCTAGTCACGCCATGGTGTCCATAAACCTTGTGATCATAAACGCCCTCTCATTCTAGCCGCCCCCTGATCGCCCAAGCTCTTCTCGCCGCGGTACGATCAAAACCGCTCACGCAACTCGGTAACCCGAACGCTATTCTTGCCTTCGCCCCCGGCCCGTTGACCTTCCACCCTGCATGCGCCTGCGAGATATTCCCGGACGACTGGTGACCACGGCGAGTTCGTCCGTAACTCGCCGTCGCTGGAGCTGGTCGCCAGCGGGTCGCAGTCAAAATGAACAGCTCTCAGCATCTCTTGATAGCAATCACTCTCATCGCTGCTGCGATCAATGTCGAACACCTTGACAAGGCGAGCGATGTCGCAGACGTAATCGTCACGGACCGTATGCTCGAAACGCGGAAGGCAAACGAGGAAGCTGAAGCTCTAGACGCCAAAAGAGCCAAGTCTGCGAGTGCGAGCAAGGGACACCGCGCGGTAGACTGGCTACGTCACCAGCCTCACGCTCCGCCCGGGTCCGCCCGGATCCGCCCCTCCGAGGGACCCGCATAGAAATCGATTTATCCACGAAACTATCGCGCCATTTCCAAAACAAATTTAGCAGCATTATAGGAAAATACCATGGGTTCTAGCAGTACTGCAATCTCATATTTTATTTTTGGCGTGTCATAACCCCTTTAAGGCAGTATTTTACGAAATGTCGTCTTAGTCTGTATAGAAGATATTGAACAGTCGTTTCGGGAGTGAAAATTGACCTTCATTTTTTTATCGATATCCCCGCTAAATTTAGCGGGGAAACTGAATTGGTGTGTAAGTCACGGGACGTCAGGTTACGTGATGTCATTCTTTTCGCTCTATTTAGCGGGGAAACTGTATTTGTGTTTAGGCCATGTGACGTTGATTTAATTCAGCAGGAAAATGCACAGACGGACAAATTTTGGGGGTTAGGGGTTTCCATTCAAAAGCATCTCATGCTTTATTATGAGGTGGGCGATCTATAAGGGGGGGGGGCGTTCATTCCGGCATTTGACGGTATTGCTTTTCGGAAGATAAACAGAAGCAGAACCCTCTTGAGGCCGGCGGGGCAGGCAGTGGTCAGAGCGTGGGGTGTACTCACCTAACGTGAAGGACGAAGGCCATCCCGGGTTCTCGTACCAGAAGCGGTCTCCGCGCCTGATGTTGGCGAACTGCTCGCCGATCAGGCAGGCGAACGTGGGACCCGTCACAGCGCCCGGGAGGCCGTACTCGGACACGCCGGCACTCCACAGGTCGATGTCGTCCACGTGCCTTTACGGACAAAGAAAGGGTAGCAGGGTTGCGAAAAGGGCGCGAAATGGACATGGGTGTGAAGCAAACACGAATACTGGACCTGGTTTATCTTTGAAATGAAGTAGAGCGCTGAATGAAGATGGAACTGTTCCAACAGTTTTTTTACTTGAAACAACTGTTGGCGAGCAATCGCCACCCACCTGAACGTTTTGGAATATTTTAAAGCATAACATACAGCCACTTCTCCCGAGTAAATGTGACTACTAATGCATCCGTAGGAACGTTACTGTATTTGTAGCTTAATTACGTTTGATCTCAGGGTCTTTATCAATTAGCTTCTTTTGAAAAGGTACCTTTTACAGCTTCTGTTCCACTACGAAAGTCCAGTTCGTTTAGGCTGTTTCATGCTTGCATCTATGCTCTGTTTCAGGCTTAGAACAGCAGGACTAGCTTCCCCTCAAAGCATCGCACTCTTTCCACCTTTGCAGAGCGAATGCTGGAAAGGAGGCAAGTGGAGAGGCGGAAATTCCTAATGATGGCGAGCAGAGAGCTTTGCGGGAGGGACAATTGTCCTGCAGTTCTAAACCTGCAACAGAGAATAATGGCGGCCGTTCTGTTTGATAGCCGTCGACGCAAGCAGTCACTTCCCCACCTCCCCTCCTCCCTTCCTCTCCTCCTCCCATAACTCTCGCATAAATATTTAATATCACGCCCAGTTCAAAAGTTTTGGGTAAACCCTGGCCGTGATCACAATGGACGCATGGAAGCGGTGTGCTCTCGTAGAGAATAATGCGGTAGTCGACGCAGATGGGTAGGAGCAGTACTCACTTGTAGACCTGGGTGTACCGGTGGATGGTCTTGTTGGGCAGGTAGCCGACGAGGTCCCAGAAGTCTCGTGCCCTGGGCAGGCCGCAGTACTCCCGGAAGTCGTTGTAGCCGGGCACGCCGGTCTCCCGGGCACGTTGCACGTTTAGGGAAACCAGGTCCATGCCGTACCCGTCGCCGGGCTTCTCGAACAAGTGGTTGGTCACCTGCGGGGTTTCAAACACAAGGCGTCTTGAGCCAAGCTTTAGAAGAGTAATTGTGATGTGTGTTTGGTCAGACGCTAGAAGTTGTTCCGCCCCAATGGGCTTCTGGAGTCTCTGCGGTACATGAGAAACGTATCCAGTGCACCGCTATTGTAGCCTGGGGTTTTTAGCCTACATCACGCGCTATAGATGACCGCATGCGGGTACAATACTCATCCACTTGAAATCGCAGAAACGTTTGTCGGCCATCTTCCCTGCGGAGAATTGCGCTAGGTGTTTTTGCTTCGCGGACCGAGGTCTGTTGCATTGCGTGTTGTGCACGATAATCAGATCCGTGGAATATTCTCTTCTCATCCGCTAATGTCTGTCGATTTGACAAGTTGTCCCTACTGCCACAGTGGCTGTGCACGGTGTCGGCTTACAAAGGCGTCGGAATAGGGAAGGAGTGGTTCCTATTTAAAACATTTCTTTAGTCTGTTGCAAATTAAGGGAGCAGGAAAAGCTGCTCCCACAAAGCTCCCACTGTTTCCGCTTTGACAGAGTGAAGGCTGGAGAGGAGGCGGGTCCCTCTCTTGTCCTCTCCAGCGTCTCCTTTGCTAAAATGGAAGAGTGGAGGGCTTTGCGATTGCGGCTTCCGAATTCTCAGGCTTGCTTCCACCCCTGATGGTCAGTTCCGCGTTCGATAAGGTATCTATTGGCATGCCGTTATCCACACAATCTTAACAGCATGCACGTAGTAGCTCGACCAAGCCTCCGCCACCAGCAGCGTTCGTGAGAGCTTCTCGCCCGTCCCAACTTGTATAGCAATAATTTCTTTTTCTTTTTTTCTTCTTTTTCTTCCACATGCTACTGGGCTTTGCTCGTTGCCTTGGTCGCACCTACCTCAGTGGTGATTTCGGGGTCCATTCGGTTGGACTGCTGGTTGACCAGTCCCATGATAAAGGTGTCCATCACTCCGGGCTTGTACAGGTCGTACGGCTGACGTAGCAACCGAGACAGTCGGATCGCCTCTGGAACAGGGGAAGCGCGCACAGTCAGCACATAGTTCGGAAAGCTGTGGACATCACCCGAGCCTGTACCCGTGGACAACCTTCTGTGGTATTCTCGACGACAAGGGGAGCACGCCTGCACAGCTTTAGTCGGCGTTCGTGCATGCGACCCCCGTACCTTTAACTGCGTAGCCAGAGGAAGTTGTCCGCGAGTATAGACGTCTTTCTTTTGTTTTGCTGACATTGGTAGCATTGATATTTTCCAGTCAAAATAAACTGGTGAGCCAGTTGATCACAGATATTGAAATAAACGCCGCTGAAAAGGTCACGGACTAGTGGAAGGAGAAAACTGGAATAAGCGTTAACCTCTCTATTCGCCTTTTGTGCTGCGTTTATCCTAAGAAGTTTTCGAACCAGAATAAAAAGAAAACAAGCCTTCTTAAGAACCGTTTCTTATTAAGCTCTCTTGTTATCATTGCAAATTGGAAGATAGTATTAGGGAGTCTTTTGTTGCAGAGACTTACCAAGTTTCTCATGGAACTTGTTGTACCTCTCGGTGACATCTGGCAGCAAGCTGTGGCCGAATCGGAAGACAGCCGATTGGAAGGCTTGTCGGATGCCCGCGTTGACTTTGCTGCTGTAGCCGTCGTAGTAGCCCTGGATGGAGCCAATAGACGCCATTAGAGCAGAGGGACTGAGTGCCTGAGTTGGCCTATCGTCAGGTTACTTTATGAAATGGAATCAAATGGGACACTGACGGCCAATTAGATTATTTTTTTTGTAAGAATCTGCTTCGTATCTTTGGACCCGGCTCAGATGGCAGGCAAAACGTTTTAGGGTGGGCCACAGTCGTGTTGCGTCATGGCATTACTAATGTTCTGTTAGTACATTTATTAGGACGCCATTGGTTGGCTGTACCATATTGCACAGTTTGGATGGTCTGTCAGGACATCAGTGCTTGGTTTTGAAGTTGACCGGACAGAAGTTGGTTTGTTATTTCTTTGCTTTGTGACGTCGACGTAGCTGTGGCGCGGCCTGTGTCTTACCTGGGAGGGTACCAGGCCGTATTTCTTGACGGTGTCCGGACCGATGATCATGGGTAGCCACTCGTTGATGACGATGTGCTGCACCTCGGCCACGAGCAGGTGCCGCGCCTCCTGGTACAGTGTCTCGTCGTCCCAGTGCGGGTTCATCTCCTGGAAGTGGCCGGCGATCTTGTTGTGCTCACGCATCCACAGCGTGTGCATCACCGTCAGGGCCAGCTGCTCATTCACACGCTCGTCACCTGAGGAGGTCGCGAAGAGAGAATCATTCGATTACGCTTCCAGTAGCCCTCCGCGAGTCGCGTGTGTCCACACTGGCTGGAAAGGGGGGGGCGGGGGGAGGGAATGAGACACAATTTGGGGCATGTATCCATCCTCCTTTCTTATACCTCTGTTCAGGGTACAGGGGGAAAAGGGGGGGGGGTACAAATGCGGTGGACTTTTGGTTATTGGAAACTATTTGGTGAATTCAAACACTATTGTGTTCTGCTGTAAGCAGTATCCTCTTAATAATAATAATAATAATAAAATTAATAATAATAATAATAAATGTATTTATTTTGCCAACAGTTTACAGTTGGAAGGTGAAAAGGGGAAAAAAGCTGTAACACAGCTTGACTAGTCCCAAGCCACCTAAATAGCAGTTGAGACGCGGGCACCAAATTATTTACATATGATTAGGACATCAATGAAAACATGAAGAGATCCTTTGCACGAGAAAAAATTGATTAGTGTCATTGTATAATGCAAATTCAGTTTGAACAGACTTGCATTAGTAGACAAAACGCGGCAAAAAACAACTTCAACCCCCAAAATTAACACTTTTCTTCTATTCGTTTCGGTTTAAGATGAGTATGTCAACACTTAGCTTCTATTAGGTTTGGTTCGAGATGAGTATGATTAATTCCCGTAAGTTGCTCACCGACACATTGTTAAGTTCTATATTTTCCCTACTGAACTTATTCAGTGTAGTCGGAAGGGTGTATGATGTAGTGTATTGTCCGTAATTAGTTCTAAAAAATGGTATTTCCCATGGTTCTACAGTTCACGTTGGAGATGTATATACCTTTTTTGTTAGGTTTGCTAAGTCTTCGAGATAATGTTGACATTGATTTTTTTCTACCATATATTTCGAACATAAACGATATTTGTATAAATCAAAATTTTTTAATTACTTTAAGTTTATTGAAAACAATGTTAATTGGATAATCCAGCGTAACATGAGAAATGCTTCTTAATATCTTTTTTTGTAATATAAATATTCTTTTTGAAAACTGGTACATGTAGTGGTTCCCCATATAAGATGGCCATAATTTATATGCGAGTAAAATAATGAATTATATAATAATAACTTTGTTTTAAGAGGCAAGATGTGTTTATGCCGATATAAAATACCAACGACGCTTGATAATTTATACACGATGAAATTAATATAATCGTTCCATGACATGTTTTCCTGAAGAAAACCTAAAGTCTTTAAATGTGAGTAGAATTTCAATTTTCGAAGAATTAATATATATATATATACATATAGATATTCAGTAATGTAGACATATTTATTTCTTTGTCGAAATAAGACTGCTTTTGTCTTATTGGCATTTATTTTTAGAGCATTACATTTACTCCAACTATCAAGTTTTTGTAATATTTCGTTCGCGTCACGTATAAGCTCTGTGGCGTTTTCTCCCGTAAAAAAATAAATAAACTAGCATCATTAGCGAGATAAAAAAATTCGTTGTTGAACTTACGTTCACTATGTCATTTATATAGATATTGAATAATAATGGCCTCAAAATACTTCCTTGGGGAACGCCGGACTTAATCGGTTTTATTTCAGATGACAGACCATTTATATCTAGATATCGTCTGCGGGAAGACAAATACGAATTTAAAAGAAATGACACTTGGCCACGAAATCCATACTCATTTAATTTCCTAATTAGCAAATTATGATCCAGGTAGTCAAAAGCTTTAGTGAAGTCGACGTATATACCGAGATTAAGTTTTTTATCCTCAAAATTTTTAAGTATATGTTCTTTTTGGGCTAAAAGAGCGAGTTCGGTAGAGCGATGTTTACGGAAACCAAATTGACATGAACTTATTATGTTGTGTTTATCCGCAAATGTTGTCATTCTAAGGTTTATAATTTTTCTAGACCCTTAGAAAATACCGATAGGATTGAAACGGGTCGGTAATTACCTAGGTCTTTTTTATCACCCTTTTTATAAATGACTGTTACTTTAGCTAATTGCATTCGACTGGGAAATACTCCGGCTAGCAAGCATAGATTAAAGATGTGCGTTAAGCAAGGAGAAATGAGATCAATAACATGCGTAACTGGCGTGATCTGTAATCCATCGGAATCACAACTTTTACTATTTTTGAGCGCATTAAAGACAGATATGACATCTGTATCAATGATAGGCGTAAGAAACATTGATGCATCGCCTTGAAAATTTATATACTTGCACGCATCTGACTCGGGGCTTTCTTTAACGAGGTTAACAAAATAATGATTAAATGCATTTGCCAATGCTCGATCTAATAACTCCTGGCCATTGGTGTTTATATTTTCTATTTTTTTAGGCGCACATGAACGACCCAAGACAGAATTTAGTTTTTTCCATACAACGTCGACTTTGTTACTACACCTTATAAAGAACTCACACAAATACACTTCTCTAGCATTTCGAAGTTCTTTGTTTAGTTGGTTTCGATACAGTTTAAAAATTTTCAGTTTTTCACTTTCTCTGGTTTTTACGAATTTATTATATAGCGCATTTTTGGTACGAATTTTTCTGAGTAATTCCTTTGTTATCCATGGTTTACGACTCTTTCTAGAAGTACGTAGTGATTTATGTGGAAAACAATTTTCATATAGTTTTTGAAATTTATTCAGAAACAAGTTATATGCCGCATCGGCGTTCGTTTCTTGAAGGACGTCGTTCCAGTCCAAACAAGACAGCTTCTGTCTAAAATCGTTCAAACTATCGGGTGTTATGTTTTGTAATTTAATTGACTGATTATTCTGTTTTTTTTTTGCAATTTTATTTTGTATACACAAAAATATGCCTAAGTGATCACTTATGTCGGCTATTACGACGCCAGATTTAGTGTATGATTCATCATAACTTGTGATAAATAAATCAAGTAGTGTCTATGATTCAGTAGTAATCCTTGTTGCCGAAGATATCATATTAACACATCCGTTGCCCCTCGATCGAATCATATTAACCGTAGAATCGATCGTGCCCAGATAAGCTGATATTCTGGTAATCGAGCATTGGGTAAGTGGGACATGTTACAAGGTGATGGGATGTTCCTTGCGACCGGTACGTCCGTATTACCGTTGCAAGTCTTGTTCTGCAAGTATCAGCTACTCTTGTGAACAATATAGAAGAGCCCTTGTTCGCGCGCTTTCTTTGTAATGCAACTGACATCTGCAGGAACTGCAAACGCCTGAAGTCTGCTGCATTCGTGCGAGGAGCAGTTTGATGATATACATACGTCTTCGTTTTCTCTTGTCTGCAATAGGGCCTACCCACCAACAAGCTCGTCGCAACAACCGTATCGTCATGGGTCAAGCCTGAATCAGATCAACAGCATCAGAGCACAAGCCGTACGGTTTTGCCTAAATTGAGTCGCTTGAAATTGCGGACGTTTCACTGGTTGTGTAATTTCGCCAACGTCCTCGAGCAAGTTTACATCGATAGATCGAATGGTGAGCTGGAGTTGGAGGGATCCTACAGCATCGGACTGTCGGACCAGTAGCTAACACGGTAATGAAGAATGACCTGTAATTGAGAACCTATATCGGCGGCCTTTCTTGGCTGTGTTTCAAGAGAATTGCCCGCACGGCATAAGCGAAACAATTTACTTCCTTCCATTTTAAGTATGAGCGCAGCCGATAGCTGATGGCGCCAATCAAGCAGTGCCAAAAGCGCAACATCACGGCATTTACGGCTTTTCATCTCTGTGCTGTCATGCGCTAAGCCAATCAAGCGCAGTGAATACGTACTGCGCATTCGCGTTTCTGGTTGGTTGTGGTCCAAGATGCCCTGATGGATCAGTCTATTTTTGACACCTTAAAAGAGCGTTCGTTTTCTTAATCGTGTTGAGCGAGTTCCTCTGGTTAGGACCTTGACCAACCTTTTCACGTCGTGTCACTATGCTCTTCTTTCTCTTTGAAGGGTCATTGTGTTTGAGAAGATAGAGGGTTTGTATTCGCTGCCCCGATTTAGTCAGCCATTACCACCGCGGGTTCTCATAATTTTTTTCCGGTGCTGTGTCGACACCGATCTCCCAGTTGACAATGAAGAGAGTTTAGAGGCGCCTTGGAAGCAAGATTGTTACTTGTTGGCGGATTGACCTCAAGACAGCTCCTTAGCAGGCTTCGGCCTGTGGCGGAACGTAACTGGACGGAAGTGTGCCCTTCGATTGCGAATCACGGTGATCGCGAGAGTGAACGATGAAGGATGTACTTGCCAGCGTCGAAGCAGTACAGGCTCCTGGGTCTGGCCATGCATCCTACGTCGGCTTCTACGGTCTTCATCGGCAGCATGTCCTTGAGGCCGAGGTCGCGGTACAGGGGAGTGCTCTTGAGACGGCCTTCAAGTCGTGAACGTGCGGGCGACACGGTACGTTATTGATGTGTCATTGATCTGCAGCGCCAGGCGAGCGTATAGAGAAAAAAATCGTTTACCTCCGCTGAACTCCCGAAGTCTGCTGGCAATCTCCTGGGTGCCGCCGTAAACGAATCCGGCGTCGATGAAAGAGGAGAGTGTGTTCATCTGAGAACGAGGTCCTGGTTGGGGAAGCAGAATCGTTTGTTGGTCGAGTGCTGAAGAGCCTTGATAAGATGGTACTCGGGCCTTATGTACTTCGTTTATCTTAACTTCACAAACATCGGAAGGAATAAGGCCTCAGCGAGCCAATCGGAGCATTGAAGCGAGTCACGTGACTGTACCATAACAGTGCGCTCCTCCAGTGGTGCGTTGTCACGTGATTCGCTGCGTAGCTCTGATTGAGTCATGGCGACCGTAGCTTTTGTATTTGCAAAGCTATGCCGAGAAGGAGCGTTGTACTTGATGTGGATGAACAGTTCAGTAAACGGAGATGAAGAAAGACAACCATAACATGGCAAAGCTGTGTCTGCAAAAATACACAGCCCAAGAAAGGCTGTATATTTTCTTCGTCCGCGTTTACTGAGCTCTTCATCCCCTTCACGCACAACATATACCAGTTGGCCCAATTTGCAACGTGAGGGTTGAACTGTTTCGCAAGTGACCTTTCGGCCCACGAGGTAAGAGTATACCTTTAAGGTACCACGGCGGGCTTGCACTTACCGAGCGTACAAGAAGGCCTGAGTCCAGCAAGGATCCTGGCGAAGTCTAGGCACTTTCTGTTGAAGAACTTGTAGAAGGGGTCGTCGTGTGGGATGTCGATGCCCATACAGTTGGGGTGACGGTCCTCGGGCGCGTACTTGCAGCACTCGATGTCTTGCCTCTCGGTGTCTGCAAGGGGGGCAGACAAAGAAGCCATCAGCAATGACCTATATGCTTCAGAGTCGAGGCAAGCGACTCTGCCGCGTTGTGTCCACTCATAAGAATAATCTGCATATTTATGGGGTCTATTAAAGGGACCCGGAAAGGGAAGTTAGCTGTCGGGTACAGGACGACCCTTCTCTGTCGCGTTTGATCATCGCGATAGCACGGCATCGGTTCTCCGTGTGACATCTCAGCTTCTCAAAATGGCTGAAGCGTTTTTTTGTTTGCTTGTGGATTATTGTTTTTTTTTAAATTTCACCTCCGGCACGCTCAGTTAAGTGGAATATTCGTGGCCAGTAGGTACAATGATCACGTATGTATCGTCAAAAGGCGAAACCGTCGGGTCGTGGGAAACATGGGTAGTCGAGGAGGCAACCAGTGTGCGCCCGGATGATGTGATTAGTGTTCCAAAGTGATTGCCCTTGTACATAGTGATGTTCAGCATATTTTACTATGCAAGGAAACTCTGCAAACATTGTGCCACAAAATGTATTGGCGTTTTTTCAATACAAATACAACTAACTCGCGTCCCGCCCCCCGGCTGGGTCGCTAGGCCAGCCTGTGCGCATTCTGCGTACTCGATTACTGATTCGAATATCGTACTATTCCATTCAAGCATCGTACCGAACACGACGGTGTTCGGATTTCGCAATAGTCCTCATTACTCGAGGAGCTGTATGGGCTCGTTAGTTGAATTCGTTAAGTGCGCTTTCCCCCGGGTCCTGGTACGCGGTGGGGAAGCTACACCCGCGGAGTGGACACCGCGCATCTCGCTTCTCAACACTGCAAGGAAAAGAGTAAAACATTTCTAAAACCCAAGACGGAGGCTACAAAGAGGCTACAAAGTGTTTATTCTGATTTTAATCGTCAGGTGTTTATTTTAAACACAAGTCGGCCAAAGAAAAAGATAAAAAAGTATTTAATGTTTCCTTCAGATACGAAAGTTCCGTGTTTTCTCATGGCCTGGACGTTATAGGCGAATGCGAGTTGAAAGTCTACGATATACATCAGGTGTGATTTTAGAGGAAAGACATATTCGCCGGACGACAGAGCTTTGTTCTCTCTATGCGGGAACATATATTGGCCACGGGTGATGGCGACGCATGCGTACTAAGCCCAAACGAAATCGCGGCGTCCATTCCGCGCGGTTCCGCCATCCGCCGCGCGCATTTTCCTTTTCCGCCCGCGTTCCGGGGACGGGGCGGCGTAATGGACCCCGCTTTCGAGCGAACGTTCGAGAACCCGTTTCCAAACTCGGAAGAAAGAGCACGAAGAAAAAAGCGCCGTCGGTCGTCCACCTAAAAGGAGTGCCGTTACATTCCCGTAAGCTGGACCACGGCCGACGTTACAAGCCGTCCCGACCAATCCGGGCTACTTCGTCACGTCATATGACGTGGCGCCTCTTCGCTCGTCGCTCTTTGTACAACCGGCAAGAGGCAGGCGGCACTAGAGAAACTTTTAGGCCGCTGCTGTCGCGCTCTTTTACAAAAGACACGGACGTTCGCTGCAAACGCGACGCCAGGATTATTTGCGTACACACGCCCGAAGCCCCCTCGAACGCCATTACGCCGATAGCCGTCGGTGCGGCGACGCAAAAACGGTCGTCGACGCGGACGTACGCGGAACCCCCCGATAATTGACCGTGTGCACACGCGACCCGCGCTGAATTTCGGGCTGAGTTCCTCCTGGGCTGCTTGGAATGGGAAGCGTGTAGCGAAACGAGGAGGGAGGAAAGAAGACAAAGAGAAAGTAAGAAGAAGAAAATTTGGAGGGGATAAAAATCGGACGTCGTCGTATTATATGCGGGGGGGGGGGGGGGGGGGGGAGGGGGAGGGAGAGACGCGAACGAAAGCTGAAGCGGTCGCTGTTTTCAGGACTGCAGGGTGCCGCGGGAGGAGTTGGGGCCACTGGAATATGCGGGACGCCGATCTGCGGGCAGTGACTATTTTAAAATGTCGTCGGATCGGGCCGCGAGCGATCGTCGCTCGCTGATTGCGAGTGTGTGTGTGTGTGTGCGTGCGTTTGTGCGTATAAGGGCGCGTTTTTGAAATGATGGATGGTGAGATGAACAGAGGACTATTTTGGGAGAATTGGTGAAAAAGGGGGGGGGGGAGGTAACGACGTGCGTGTGTGTGTGCGAGTGCGCGAGTGGATGTAATCTCTACCGCGAGCTGGACACTGTGGCGCGACTTCGTTGTTGCCGAACGGAATATTTTTTGTACTACGCTATTTGGTGGGGTTCGGTTTTCTATGGTGGGTTTCCTGACGTGTATAGTCTATTGTTCTGCGCTTGATCTATCATTTTTTTTTCTCTTTTGTCTTGGCCCTATCTTCTTTTCGATCGACATTCGAGAAACTCGTCGTGTACTTTCGAGCGCCCCCAACTTGTGTTCCTCGTCTTTGTGTAACCATGTTTTCAACCGTTACAATTTCAAAAAAATTAAAAAAGAACAGCGCGAAGAAGGACCATGGAACGAGTATATTCACTCAAACCGAGCACTTCGGACGAGTTTGGCGCGGCAGAATCAATGAAACTAGAAATAACCGAATTAACGGTGACGCGACCATCCCCTGGAGGAAAGTTGTTTCGTAAATTTCACACGCTTCCGATTTTTTTATTGATTTTTTTTCCGTTTACGAATATAATATGTTTTGTATATTTTTGCAGCAGCCTATACGCTTATACGTGCAAAGTTGCGTGACCCGCAAATAGTTTGTTTCCTATATGAAGCCCGCATTTATTTTTGCTCTCTTCGATAAAGCGAAGACCTCGCCGTCTGTACGGCAAGGCAATCGTCTTTACGTGACTTCTTTTGAGGACCGCCCCGAAACATTAATAAAAAAAGGCGCCCCCATCCCAGCAACACGATCTACTTTGGGAGTCAGCGCGGAGCGGCAGTGCCTTGGCTTTCGCGTGCGCGGCTGGTCGAACCAGTTTGAAATGCGACAATAGTAGCCGGGTGTATACGACTCTGCTGGGCCCAGATTTGTATCGCGCGGAATATTCGATATCATATATGACAAACCTGCGCACTACATTCTCTCTGTGTGCCGTTTGCAAGAGCGTTTCGTTGCCGCTTAATCCGCTCGTCACGGTGTGGGGCTGCGACTATGTGAATCCGATAGAATCCCAGCTGTGACTTACTGCTTTTATTTATTTTATTTTGCTGTCGGCGTTCGTCTTGTCGGTTTGCTCTTTTCAGAATGTCCGTCCGGAGGCCAGTATATATATCATCACCACCGCGTGTGAACTACTTTAACGGAGAATTGGTGTTGTAAAGCTCGACTAGAGATCGCATCGGGCCGGAATTTTAATTCCCGACCCGACCCGGCCCGATGAGGTCCTGACCCGAACCCGGCCCGGGTCCGATGATGGTTCGCGAACGACAGCGCCCGAGCCCGACCCGACTGATAACCTGACTGATTATGGGACGCGTGACGTCATCAGTGACGTCACGCGTCCCATAATGCACCGCGCGGTTACGCCGACTGCGACGGCGACGCCGACGCCGCTCAAGCCGGAAACGGGCGCCTAAGAGTTGCACTCTAGAAAAGAGAAAACGCTTGTTGGAGACTGAACCCAGCACCCTTGCGCTGTGAATTGGACGCTGATTAAAGAGGAAGCGGGGTTATTGAGACGTTGCTTTCTGTCATTCTGTCCCTTTCTCTTCCAGTCTGGATTCTTCGTATTCTCCACCCAGTGGTAAAAGTTCAAAGACGACAGCAAATTGATCGTGGTCTAGAAGGGGATTGACGACGCGGGTGATTCAGTCCTCGGCTGATGTTCGGAGCAATGCACGACATATTGAGTGTTAGTACCTCTGCCGCAGTCCAAATAATGCGGGAAAAGCTCTCACGCCCTGCCAGCAATATATAGTTTTTGTTTCATATAAAGCTCCACCTTTGATTTACGTGGCACGATTCACAGCAAACCAATTTTTTTTTTCTGATCAGATTTATACCTTTTTAGGAAAATGTCCACCAAGCTATATTTTATTTGCGCTCAGAAACCGTGTCTATAGCGATCGTGTGGATATAAGAAGACTAGTTTGATTTACGAAATTTCCCCACTTCTTCTAGTGAGTAAAACTAGAGGGTGTCACCACCCAGAGTAAAATATTTTACGTGTAAGTGGTTCTTTAGGAAAAGAAAAACTTTAGGAGGAAAACTTGCGGAAGACTTAAGTTCCCATCATGGGGTAATTCCCGCGAATAAACTCTAGAGCACAATGTATACAGACCATGAGACGGAAACCGGCTCGCTATACTCTGTTTCATACTTAGCGTGCAACGCTGTCAAAGCTACTGGCGCGAGCATGGGGCTTGATTTTGTTGATCATTTGCACGCGTTCTCGCGCAAACAAAACCATAGATGAAGACACGCGCTCGCGCCAGTAGCTTTGACAGCGTTGCACGCTAAGTATGAAACAGAGTATACATGCAATAGATAGATCATTCCGGACATACGCAGCACCTCTCGTCGACGTTTCGACGCAGTACGGCAAATGGATGTGCGGCGCGTAAGGGAGTACCCATCGATAGAAGGAGCGGATCGTGTTTGGGCAGCATTTTGCAGATTTCAGAACGCGAAAAAGGCAGGACGATAACGAAACAGGGTACGTGTCGGGGTTGTGATGTGTTCGCTCCGTATTTTCTGAACTCGCATGGGGTAAACGAGGAGGAATCGAACTACTTCCAGGACGTGCGGACGTACGAGCCGATCCGAGCGTACATCGGGACGACCCCACAATTCCCCGCGCCGCACGGCAACATGGGATTGACAAGAGGACTTGTAAGATATTCTGGAAAAATCTCTTAACCTAAAAAATAAAAAAACACAGAAAAAAACGGCCGAGATATGTAGAAACGGGCCTCAGTAAAACGTTTAAATGTTTCTCTTCCTGTCAGGCCATGGTATATAGTGCAACCGCCCGTTTATCTTTTTATTTATTTTTTTCACCCATAAACGTATTTTTATTCCTTCAACTATATTACTGAGCAGTTGTCGATTCATCGGCTGCGCAAACCAAGAGGATATATTTCTTTCCAACGCTCCAAAATATTAACGAGAGAAAACATCGCGGAGAAGAAACTTGTTATAGAATTTTAATTACGATTATTTTTATCTATTTATGATAATTTAATTATTTTCTGCGCTGTAACTTCCACTCGCCTTCCGCTAATTTTAGCATCATGTTCAAATATTATATACTTATAGGCGACTACCGCAATTCGTAAATATATATACATATATCTTTTTTTTTATTGAGTATGCAAGGTTTGAGTTGTTGGGTCCCGGCTCCCGGCTTGCCGGAGCCCGACTTAGCCAAAATAAATAGGCCCGAACCTGACCCGAACCTGAACCCGACACGACAGTCGGGTCGCGTTCGGGTTTTTGAGCTTGCCCGAGCCCGAGCAAATCTCTATCTAGGCTGGACTCCACGGAGCGAAGAAAGCGACGAGTTTCGCCCGCGCGGTGATCGCTCTGCGCGGGGCATCAGAACAGTGGCCTGCAGTCGCGCCGCGCGCAAGCAAACGTGCCGCCGTGCGAAGTTCGTCGGTTGTTGGCCGCATGTTCGCTCCATGGAATTGAGCCATAAAAGCCGCGGTCACACTGCCAATACATCACACGACAGACAGTCAGCAGACACCGCCTGGGGCATGTTTCTTTCTTGCATGACGGGCTTGTGTGTGAATGTTCCGAAGCAAACGTGCCTTGGAACATTGTTGAGGAGTGTCCGCATATATAGTTCTGTCAATCATGTCTGCAGATCGCGTCTTTTGTACCTCTGATGTATGATCAGTCTGATTGCTGCTTCATATAGGTTCAATACCGGTAAGGTCTATGATAGCGAAAACGAAATAACGACGTCGTAAACTAATTGAAATATTATTTTGACATCCTGATGTAAACAGGGATAGGCGATAAACTGCAGCCACTATATGTTTTGCGGATGCACGATGCGCCACGAAGAGATTCACTTTTGAGTAGAGAGCGGTTGAGTGTAAACGCTAATCCAGGCGTTTATTTTTATTTTTTATCGTAAGTAAGAGCGAAGTTGAAGGCGCACCAGCTACAGCATGGTTTGATCAACGCGTGCACTGCAATAATGCGTATGGCTCACTCTCGTAGCTTGATTTGCTCGCAGTTGTGATGAAACAGAGAACATATATAAGCTCGTTTCTGTTTATGTGTGAAATCAAGATGTCACATCACCAATATACGTACCGACTAGCTGAACTAAAAGGCCTGTAGCTATATAGTTCGAGTTGGAGCACTTTCGAATTGTGCGAGGAATCTCAGATTTCGCGTGCAGATTCCATCAATGAGCAAACCAGTGTTATCAAAAGTGCTGCGAGTCATTAAGTTGTGGTAATTGGTAATGTTAAAAGACGCAAAACATTGTTGAAATAGACGAACACAAGGAACAGAGTGCACTAATAAGGTGTTTTGTTTTTTCGTGTGTGTAAAGTTACTCAACAGTTGTCCTTTTAAGCAACACAGTCTGCGATCGTGCAGTGCAGGTGGTTGCCATATGTATATGTATTTATAACACTGAAGGATAGTTCTATTAAATACATATTTATAACTCTCACGCAAATAGAAGCTGTAACGCTCCGCGTAATGTACGAGTAGTATAAGTATACTCTGCAAGTCCAAAGACGGTGTGAGAACTGTATCCGTGACTGCAGGGCCCGAAGTATCATCGTTCGGACGTTGTTCCTGCTTCTTTGAAATCATCAATATGTATGAACCCCAACCGTTTTTGTTTTGTGTGTGTGTGTGTGTGTTTGTTGTTGTTGCTTTGATTCTTTAGGAACTTCAGCGCGCCCATTTGTGAGGGCTCGAATTTCTCGCCGTCGCCTATGCCGACGCACGCACTGCACACACACACACACACACATATACAAAGAGACACGGACAGACATCGGAACTGAGTTTTCCTTCCTGTTGGCGCGGCTCGTAAGCGATTAGCCTCCCTGCGGCCCGCCGTCCCGCTTTTGGGGAACCTGGGGGTTGAGTATATATGCGCTCCTTGGATGGGACGCGGTAATTCCCACGGGTTCGAAGCGATCGGAACGTGTGTCGTCGGTTATTTGGGGCGTGCAGATTCTTTTTTTCTTTTTCATTCTTTTTTTTTGTTGGAATTAAGGATGTGATGTTAAATGAGTTTCTAATGAGGTCAGTGATGTCGAACGAACAAAGACGACGAGCGCGCCATGACGTTGCACTTTTGGTGCAGCTTGATTGGCCGTCGTGCGTACATCGTGGCGTCGGCTGCGAACGGAATGACGGGGACATGCGCCGGGGGAATTTTATTATTATTATTATTATTATTATTATTATTATTAATTATTATTATTATTATTCACGATAACTGAATGAAACTTTCCGTTAATATAGTGCTTGATCTCCTTTTTATTCATTTTATATTTTCTAAATTATGGTGTTAGTTTTTATATAGCTTGTTTTTAATGTTCTAAATGCAATGGACATGCAACAAAAAAAAACACGGTATGCATGCGTGGGGCATGGGAACACACTTCAAGAAAGACTGGTAAAATAAACTAATCCGCTGCCTTTTACACCACTAAGTGCAACGAATAAAAATAAAAGAGTTTGCGCGCAACTTTTTTATTAAAAAAATGAAAATCGCGAAAAGCGACATTTTTAGAGGGATAACAGGTTTTTTTTAGGTTTTCAGAAATATATTTAAAAAAATACATTCTGACGAAACCTTGGTATTTGCATTATACATGCACTAAAGCATATGCGTGCCAAATTTGGTTATAATAGAACAATATTAAGAACAAAAATGTTCGTATGCACATTCTCTGACGATGTCCCCAAATTAAGCCCCTTAAAAAAATATTTTACGCAAAAAAAAATTATAGCAATATTGTTGGCGAGAGATTTATTTGAAATTCTGCGCGCCAAGTCCACGAAGTCACGGGTTATTCCGGAATGACCATCTCGGTCGTGATGGCCAAGCCGATCCACCCCTCCTCCACGCGCCCGAAAGGCCGAGAGAGAAAACAAGTGGAAAGGAGGTGACTACCGACTAAATCGCGTTTCGCGCCATCAATATCGCTCTTAAAAAAATGTTTTTTTTTGTTTAAAATACTTTTTCGACAGCGTGTCCCAACGAAACTCTTGAAAAAAAATCTTTTTTTTCCCTTTTAGGCGTGTTTTAAAGGGGAAAAAAAGCTAATATTAATATTGATGTGTGTGTAGCGATCGACCCTCTTTTGCGACGGGAAGAATAATTTTTTTTTGTTCTTAATTTTTTGCGAAAAATTGAAGATACGAAGAATGGGACGGAGAGGAGGCGGCTGAAAACAAACGTGGTGGCGGGCAACGTCACAATTTTAAGAACCGCGCGTACAAAAATGGCTCAAATGTATTCCTCCTCTCGGTCACAGGGAAATCTTCAAACGCGTATTTGTCTAAGTTCGTGATCATATGTGGTCCTAATTAATTTTTTTTTCAATTAAATATAAAGATAAAAAAACGCTCTAAAACCGGAAAAAAAATTTTTTTTTCCTTCTTAACTTATATTGTCGTTCAAAAGGGAAAAGGAGTATAATGACGCCTTTTGCTGGCTCTCTTTCTTCCGCGGAATATCACACACTGCGAATGCGTCAAGGGCCCAGTGACTCGGCAGTGTTCGCCTCGGTGAGAAGCACTTAAAAATATACAGTATTATTTTTTTTTAAAGGTTTAGATGACTGATTGTTGGTATCGCTGCCTTGCGCGTACATGCACAATGCGCTGTTTCCTAATGCCAAGGTTTCTGGCAGCGGGAAATGAAAGGTAGCCGATAATCGATGAGAATTCGTACAAGCTCCAAACTTCAAATGCTGCCTGCTTTTTGTTTTCTTTATATTTTACTTTGGCGATTTGTCAACGTCGATGGTTCGTATCACGACGCGGGATCGTTTCAAAAAGGGCAGCTGCCGTGATCGGCAACCCTACGAAAATTGGGAGCATGGTCTCTTTGAACCGAGTGCAGACGAAGCGAACTTTCCTTTTAGAGTTACTTCGCCCGCCGTGTTGCAGACCAGCGTCGTGAGCCGTCCCCCGTGTGCGGACTACGATACGATGGACTTCTCAGCGAAGATTGCTTATCCGAGTGAGCACGCTTTTGAAGGACAGATTGATTCGACGGTTGAGACGTGTGCCGCTCGTACGTAGTTATTTGTTGCTGTTTCGGGCGGCTTTGGGAGGAGAGAGGGGGAGAAAAAGGGGGGGGGTTGTTTGATGATTGATCAGATGCCGAATCGCTAGCAGCATGCTTCGGAGCCCTAAACCTACAGCGGATGACGATACACCCAGTTGCCATATATAAACCAAACCAATCTGTAATCAAAATACCCCCTCCCTCCCCCCCCCCCCAAAAAAAAAGCGTCGCCGTGATATTTTTTGTTTGTTTGTTGTTGTCGCAGGAGATTTTTCTGTTTTCCCAGTGACTTGTTTGTTAATTTTTTTTAAACATCGCCGAGGTCGCTCGAAATTCAGCGAAAATGCGGGCAAATAGAACAGGGGGAGTTTGGCTTGGCGAAATTGCAATTGAACCTGTGTGCATGTACGAGGAACGTGTAACTGGCGCATGTAAGACGACTCATTTAATCTACGCGGCAGCAGTTGACGCCGCAGACCGACTATATCTCGATTAACTAAAAACATCTGAATTCGAGCCCACCATCCCTCCACGTGTGGTTAAGACGCTGACTAATTCCCTCGACGGTCAAGTGATGGCGCTGCCGTTTGTTACCATGCCAAATCGTACTGGAGGGCAGGCTATGTGGGCAACTCAGTGCCGATAAGCGCGCCTCTCGCGGCGGCGTCGCGCGTACTCGTCGGGAAGCGACCACGGCAGTCGCAGCTCGACTGCAGTGGTACACCGGCGGGTGTTGCAAGGGCTACCAGATTGGCGGAAGCGCGGGAGCAGCGGGAGCGGCGGCGGAGCTCTACAGCTCCTCGAGTCTCTACGCTAACTCAAAAGTGGCCGCGCGCGGCGCTGTTCGCCGGACGATCGGTAGCGGCTCCTAGCGAACGCACAGTGCCCATACGCCGTCGGCACTCACGAGCAGCGTTATCGGGGCTACCGGCTACCGGAGGCAGTGGACCTCCAACAATCGACAGGCCATGGGAGGCTACGTTAGATGGAAAAACACGCCCCGAAGCGAAAAAAAAAAAACAAAAACTAATAAACCGCAAAAGAAAAAAACAAGTCTACATTAAGGTCTATAATACACGACCAATAAGTGACCACCCAGCGCAAGGGGGATAGCCGCAAACATCATCATTATTATCATGTTATAGAAACGCAAAGAGACGCATGCATCTTATTAGAGAGTTTTAGGGAACCGTATTTGCACATCCGATACGGTACGATGGGACCTCCGGTACGAACTGCGCATGTGCGAGTCTTCTGTGGTAGCGCATGCGCAGTGCGTACCGGAGGGCCCGCCGTATACCGTATCGGATTGTGCAAAAACGGTCCCCTAAAACTCTCTATGAACAGTGTGAGCGCGCTTGCGGACAGTCACCCCAACAAAGCATCTGCTATCCCACGGTGGCCAGACTACCGTTTCAAGTCGCTGGCTGCTTGCAAACATCCACTATACCGGAATGTATTCGTTGCTGAGTTCATTTGCCGCTGGCGCCGCCGGACGGTGATTAGCTTTACGAAGCCATCTTCCCCGGGCACGTATATAGGAAAGCCGTAACTTCTCTGGACGGTTCGAAAGTGACCCGGACTGTTGACTTTGCCTGGTCCTCCCCGCCGTCTGGAGCTGGCGCAATTAGAGCCAGGTAAACGAAATCGCCGCAAAGGGAAAGCCACGGGATGTTTCGGGTCGCCTCGTTGGGGGCCCGTAGGTAAACAGTCGAGGGCACGAAGCGGGCAAAGGAGCCCGTTACGCGGCACCGCCCCAACGATCGCACGCTGAGGCATTCTGGCGGGGATGCCGTTATGTTTTGTTTTGTTTTCGCGTTTATTATCGCTTGACCCAATTACGGCGCGAACGGGGGTTTGGAGGGGAACTCTCGCGAGAGAGAGCCTCTGGAAATTCCTCTTAGATGGTCGTTGGCAGGCTTGCGCGCGCGCGAGCCCCGGAGGCCCTTGTGCCACTTCGACGCCGCCAGACTGCCGCGCACCGGTGTCGCAACGGCTGCAGTGTTGCCCCCGTGTAGCGCTCTCGGGACGCTGTCGGAAGGTTTCGCGTCGTGTACCGTGTAGATGCGATAAGGTTCAAGACCCTTGTACGTGACTAAAATTTGAAAAAAAAGAGAAAAAAAAGCTATCGCTTTTCGCTGCACTATACGTTCATCCTCAAGCTGAAAGTATGGCGGAAACTATACGTGCTCTTTGCACTAGTCGTATACGTTTATCTTTCGCCACGTGATCACGCTCTCGCTCGTGTACCCACGCGTAGTTGTATTGTGTGTACGTTTAAACAGCGGGAACTTAAACAGCCCCAGTGGCCGCCTGGCGTCTCCGATGTACAGATAGGAAGTTTAGCCAGTGCGGTAGAACTATACTAGCCTCGGAGTCCTTTAACGTGCATCCTAGGCGGATGCACGATGGCACGCCTGTACGTATGCTCATTCTGATCGAAACGGGCAAATGGTGATTGAGCCTATGCGGGATTAAATCGTCTGCCTTTTGCGCAGGAGTTACGTTGACGTCAAAACGACGTCGAGCTCTGATTGGCTTTGATTGAAAGTATAGTGGGTAGAGTTTGATGCTAGATGCCTCGAGGTCTACCCCCTATTTTATTCAATCAGCCAATCAGAGCTCG
Source organism: Ixodes ricinus (assembly GCA_037355805.1). Lineage (NCBI taxonomy): Eukaryota > Metazoa > Arthropoda > Arachnida > Ixodida > Ixodidae > Ixodes > Ixodes ricinus. Next base: position 177,379 of record JAZHYW010006159.1, on the reverse strand, counting down.
GCGTCGTTCTGACGTCACCGCCACTCCTGCTCAAAAAGCAGAACGACTTGCTTGCCGCATGGGATCCCTGGGTTCTGCAGCACGGTCAGCCGATTAAAGCTACGCGGTCAGACTGCTAATGCATCGTACAAAAGACGATCTGCAGACACTGTCTTGAGACGGGTTTCCTAGGCTAGGTGGCGCAGGCTACCGCCCGTTACAAAGGGTATAGCCATTAACACCCATCTATCCATCTTCCTTGTACTACATGGCAGGGGGTAAAGGTGGGTGAGGAGGAGTGGCAAATCCCGTGCGCCGACATCCTGGCGTCCCGAGTGAAAGATCGCGAAAGAGAACGACAGAACACGAGAGAAAGAAACCAATGTTGCCAGCTGAAGGACGACAGTCGCAATGGTAATCGCGAAGACTGAAAACTCTCAGCAATATAAACAGTGATAATTTAACGTTGTAAACTAAATTCTGAGCTATTCTAACGCTTATAAAAAGCAGTATACTCATTACGCTGCATTAACTTCCCTTCTGTCGAAATCTCGGAAATCTGGTGTTTGCTCGGTTTCGTATTCCCGCGGCGCGCCCACTCGCGCCCCACCCGCGAGGACGGTTATCTGGTTTAGTTTAGCGTTGACGCGACGCCGTACATCTGCGCGCTATGCAAAAGAAAGCTTCGAAAGGAACGCGAATATCTTTCCACCGGTAAGTTCGCGGATTGTTGAAGTTCATGAAACTGCTCTGATGATATAATTATATTCTGAAATCGAAGGCAGTTGGTAACCATGTGTGGGACCCCGAGGGTCTGCCTGCATGCTCCGCCGCTTGCGGCAGCCAGAATGCATGGGAAAATGGCGGACCTTTTCCTCTAGAGTTAGTATGTATGATCTCTATGCTACATGGCGGTCTCTTCACGGAGGTCGTACGGAACGGCGGAAACCGTGCATTTTGTATGAGAACGAAGTGTTTAGCGTGAAATCCTCGAACCGCGACGTTCTGTTTTGCGTGCGTCGCTCGCAGTCCTGGTCGCGCGCTCGTAGAGGCGCCGGTTCAGACATTTCCGTTTGGCCACCCTTGACTGTTTAGGACGAGGTGGTTGCTATGGCAACCGAGGTCCGTGCAGCGTGTCCTATGGCGCAACGCAAGATGTCGTAACGCTGTTGGTCACGCTCAAACGCAGCTGTCTTAACCATCCTTTAGTGTGCGTGTGTGCGTGCGTGCGTGCGTGTGTGTGTGTGTGTTGTGTGTGTGTGTGTGTGTAAAACGCAGCCAAGGCCGGCTTACGCTGGAGTATAGCAATGGCGGCCGAGATGGGGTAACGTTCACGATGGATACCCGAGACGGGAGAAATTACTGAAAGGAAGGGCGAATACGAAAGTCTCACCTCATGTGCGTTCTGATAAACCTCTATTTTCAAATCGTGGTGGCCGTCTCGCACGGTGCTTTTGCTTTCGTAAAGAAAGCGTGTGGGACGCCGCAGACGCTTCATTCATCGTTCCTATTCCTGGCACCCATGTTGATCGTTCCTGTGCGGCATCGTACGGGTGTTTTACGCACAAATCCGACCATATATGAACCGAAATTTCTCTTGAGGACACGCTTGCGAAATTTTTCCGCCACGGCATCAACTTAGATTGCAAAGCTTGGTGTCCCATATGTTGACCGTGCACGAGTAAGTTTTTACAAAACCGCCAACGTCGTGCGGCGTCGCACAGGGGTAGCTGTGCTTCTGTGCGCCTATTTGTACTTTGTACTGCGTGTTGTCTGTGTGCAAAGCGACGTAGGCGTGTATAATCCACGCCTTATAAGCACGAAAAGACAATACGCTCCTTGGGTATGGCGTCCGTGTTCTCAGCGTTGTGCGTGCCACGGATCACTGTCTCTCTTTGCCGACATCGCGTACACGCGACAAAGAGCGAGACGCGAATTTGTCGGCTGGCAGTCGTCGTCTTGACAGGGCGCCTATTATAGCGGTCCGTGTATATGAGAGACGCGATGCTTTCTTCTGGACACCTTTGTCAGTGCCGGACAACCACGCCCCGGCGTCTCTAGCTGGGTCGGGAGGTCGCGTCAGTCTATAGAGGCGTGGTGAAGCCGCCGCCCCTGACATTGAACGCGCACACGGAACTCGAGGTGTTGTCGAGCTATAGGGTGCTTGAGGTTTCTTCGATCGCGAACAACGTACTTTTGTTAAGGGCCAAAGAGGGCGTTCCTTCTGTCTTGAGCTGGGCCGGCTTGTGTTAAGGGACGAGCTTTGAAACCTGACGAGTGTGGTCTTGGTGTCAGTCTCATTAGCCGAGGCTTGGTCTCGGGCCATGTCGAGGGGCTGTTGACAAGGCTGCTCGATCTAAAGCACGCATTACTCGGTTTCCGGGTTTCGAGGGCTGTTGTTGCAGGAGTGATTCCTCCTGGGATGTAGATCAAAGTACGTCGCGTGCTCTGCGTCAGGGTGTTTACGAATAAAATCTCGTGTTTTAGAGACTGCTTTCGAAAGTCACGTGCCGATTATTAGTCGTCTCTTGCGTCAATATCGTCACGTTCCACGTGATATTCGATCATTCTCCGAACTGGGAATGAGAAAGAATGAAAGATAGTGAGGGAAAAAGAGGAAAAGCGTAGGAATTATATAGCATTTACTATCCTGCCACATCGCAACCTAGCTAAGTAAATTCTAGTGACGTTATTATTTTGTTCTTTAAATCGACAAGGTAATTTTGTTATTTTTATGCACGACCGGAGTTGCCGACCGAAACACTGCACAAAGTACATTATCCGGAAACACTAGTATGTCGTAACGTCACCACTCACCCTCGAGTCACTTTTTCGTGCCATTCTTGCGCCTGCCGGGTGACATTGAATCCGCTCTCGCGAATTGTGAGTGGGCCACGGTAATTACCCACTAAGAAAAAAATGCCGGAGTACTTCGAAGGACGGCTCCTTCAACACATTATATATGTACGGCCCTGTTGGCGCGCGCTTATTCTTTAAACAACGCGTTGCTCAACCTTGCGTGTTGCTTGAGACTTTGCGAAGGTTGCTGCTGTTTGAAACACTTCTTTTCACCCATCACTCGATAGCCAAGACCAAACCACACTTTCTAAAGCCAAAAAAAAAAAGGAAGAAAAACCTTGACTTTTGGTGCGTGCTTCTGAATGTAGGTGGATCGGTGATCGCGCGCCAGACGAAACAACAACAACTAAGAATGAAGGAAAAGCGGCGGAATCCTCCTCGTTTCTGCGGAGAGTCGGTCAGAGAGGCAAGGTCGACGAACAGACTTGGGCTTCGCTACAGCGCCGCAATTATATCGGTTGGCAGCCAAGAAACGAGATTAGTAGGCAACGTTGTGCCACCGGGCACGTGTGCGCTCTCGCTCCGCGACGACGCGAATTTGCGTCGCCGCCGTTGATACCGCCGCGGTGACGCAAGGTGTCGCTGGAGAACCCAAATCAGTGAACGCGAATTGAGGTGTAGGCTCTCCTCCTTTTACACCCGACTTCGTTTTGTGTGACTTTCCTGGTACAGTGGCTCTGGCCGTAATGACGTCTTAAAGCCTGATTCACATGGGGAGATTTTGCATTGCGATTTCGCAGCTGCGACATTAAACACTTCAAATTCCACCGCGCTTTTTTTTCTTCTTTCTTTTAATCGCACGAGCGATGTTGCAACTACGGAACCGCAGAAGGATCTCCCCGTATGGATCAGGCATAAGTCGGTAACTTGTGCGCTTTGGTTACACAGACTTGTATGCCATGCAATGCAAGTAATCTGACTGCTGCTAACCAAGTTACTTTCATAAAATATTAAAAGCCTTTTTTTTTGGTTTACAATTGTAATACGTTGTGAAGAGATGCGTTGCGTGCATGAATCATCCAGATCCAAATTTTATGAATTTCTTGTTGTTGACCTTGACAACCTAAGTGTTAAAAATTCGTATTTCCCTCCACTGCTCAGGAGCTAAGAGAGTATTGCGTAAACGATGAATTACAACACTTCCAGTTTACTGTAATACTCACACAAGCATTTGAAATAATGGGAGAGCTTGGCGGGGGTAGCCACGACCTGGTAGATTAACCAGTAAAATGAAGGTTGCCTTAGTAGTTATCGTTCTATTTCTTCTGATGTCAGGTAATCGAGCAATATCGTCTTTAATGCCCATCCTGTCCGTTTTGATGTAGACGAGCATCGTACCGGCGTGCGGTCGTGTATCATTACTGCGTGATGCAAGTTAAAGAACCCCAGGGTTTGCAGTGGTACAGCACTGGCCGAATTCCTCTTCTACAGCGTAGATACCAGACGCCCATTGGTGCCGACTAACTTCTCACTGTCTAAGCAAACACACAACACAAATTATTAATCTAATTAATCACTTTTTTTGCAGCGGAGCTGTTAAGGGCTAGTTTCCCCAGGATAGTGTCCGTCAGCAAACAAATGATGACACAGAAGTCTGGACAGCTACCGCCATCTATGAGCGACGGCGGCAACCAGACAACCTGCTTGCTAGTTGTCTGGTTGCCGACGTTGCTCATAGATGGCGGCAACCTTCGAGCCTTTCCACCCTGGCTTGCCGACTTGCGGCCGGCCATTACTTCATTCCCACCACAGTACAGCTTCGCAGGTCTTCCTTCTTCACCAGAGTGGAAAGGCTGCAAGTTTTTTTTTTTCAACGACTATGAATGGGATTGTAATCGACCGTTGTTCAGCAATGTACGCTACACGAGACCCGTGTTGGTTATAGCCGGAGTCCTCGTCGTCGTCGTCGTCGGTTTGCGTGGCGGGTTGGCCGTCGACTCGGTCGGCTGGCGCGTGTTCCCGATTCCTGGCTCCCTTATCAGCGGTGTAATCCCTGCGTGGCGAACAGCTGTCGAGGAGGCGCATACCGCCGCACACGCGGCCGCCGAGGGCGGTGCCCAACGGAGGGATCCATGGACGGCGAACCGCTCGCTCTCTAATCGGTTCAAGGGCAGCCGTAGATTTTTCCGCGAGCAGCCCTCTGAAGGTTGACCGGATCACTCTTCGGCGATTCAAATGGACTACCGTTGCTTTCTTTTCTTCTCTTTTAATATTTATGAAAGGGGGAAGTTGTCTTCAAGGACCACCGCCGCTAATTTATAGCAGTTTTGTTTTTGTTTGTAAATTTGATGCGACTTTTTTTTTTTTCGGTAAGGGAAGCCAAGCTGCGAAATTGTGTATAGAGCTCCGTGGGATGCTCGTATTAGCGGTTTCCTTCTCCAAACGTCAAGAGTTGTGGCACGGCCAGTTTTTTTGGTTCGGGGAGGGACCGACCTTTGTGGATGTCCGTTGCGTCCTTTCGGACGTGCGTTCGAGGCCGAGGAAACTTTCTTTGTGTCAATTATTTCTGATTGCAGTCGCGGTCTTCCTGTGTAGGGTTCTTACGCCACACACTTGGAATGAAAAGATGTTGGCAGTCGTGTTTTGACTCCAGTATTCTTGGTCCGCCTGATCTTGATTGTTCGGAAACGAGGCCCCCACGTTCTGTTGGCACGCGGGTGTGACGTTGGAGTGGGATTCATATCCGCCGACGTGTATCAGGAAGCCATTCATATTTATCGACCGTCTATTCAGGGTTGGTCTTGGCGGTGGCGCATACAACCAGGGACCGACGCTTCAATGCTGAATCAGCTGTTATTCAGCAAATTTAGCAGTGGGTGTTTCGTCCCTGGAACGTCCAGATACTATAAGTACCGTTTCTTCCATTCATTTCGGGCTTTTTATGCTGATTGTATTTGGCTTTTCGTTGTGCTTGGACCCTTTTATATATCCTCGGCTGGGCGTTTGTGTCCTGGTTAACAGTGCACTTTAAACGTCGAGGTCATCGAATCGCAATGTTTCGCTGCGGTCTCCACTGAGTTATAAAGGGACGGAATTGAGAGGTTAATAAACACGAGAGTACAAACGAGACTGCCCGTTGACGCAGTTTGGAGGACATACAAACTCCAGGCCTGTGAGGACATTTAAGCTGGTTTATACTTATCAAACAGTTTGGTCAACGATGATGTCATAAGGGTTACTTTGTAGAACGAATAAGTAGAACGAAGAGGAGAGCAACTAATCCCACTAATCCCATTTAAAGGGGAACCCCATGATTCTAAACTCCGTTCCCCTTTAAACGCGAGATTAGCAAAAGTTCAAGAGCGAGCTCCGGGCTTTTAGCGTCCCTGTCAAGCACGCGGGCTCATGCTGTGGAAGCATCATTCAGGACATCATGCTCGGGGTTGTAGTTTTGGCTTCGCCAACTCTTGATCAAGCGGAATATTGTCACGAATGACAATTGATGAGGCAGTGAAAACTGAAGCAAACTAAACGTTTAATGGGGCAAACTTGTGCCCAAAACAAAATAGACAAAGGCTAGCGTCGCAGGCGTCGATGGCGGCGAAACAGCAGGATCGAACGCTGGGGCGAGACTGACCGCGGCTCGCCACGCGGGCCCCCTTATGTACACGCGTGGGCTTCTGGAACAATCGGCGTAGAAAGTTCGTCGCGCAGAACATTCGGACCCCGAACAAGTAACAGGGTTCTCGAATGTACCAGCACATTAAACTGAAAGAGTAGATAAAAGACGGCTAACTCCCAGAAATCGAACCCGGGGCTGCCGCACGAAATCAGCGCGGTAACCATGCACGCACGCGCGCTCGTCGACGTGCAATAGTTAATTGCTCATTGTAATACTACCTACTACGCACTTATTAGCGATGCGGCAAAACGTCGCTGTGGCAACTTTCCATGTTGGCCAAACCATGGGCATATGAGCACTGTCAGATTGTCAACTTTGCGGTGATTTTCGGACGATGGCTCTAGTCAACGTGCCTTTAACCACCATCGAACTCGTCGTCGCACCCAATGTATTAGCATAACGGTGACGTCACGGCGGCAATCAGTCGTGAGTCACGAAAGCCATAAGAGCTACCGACATCTCGCGCTAATACCTCATTCACACGATCGTAAAGCTTCCTTTAGCTATATTAAGGTCGAACAATGTGCTAGTTTGTGTTCGTTATACCGTATACTTGATGCAGTTCCAACGGCGCAAAAAAGGCGCGGACGGAGGGAAGGAAACACGCAACACAGGAGAAATAAGCTCTGCGCCTTTCCTTGGCGTGCACAAAAGTGCGGGTGGATTGCGCATGCGCGAGAACAAACGTAGCGTCGGCGTATGCATCGCTTAGACGTGACGTCAGAAACACCAGTATGTTTCTGAAATTGTGGTGTGTATACTTAGAACAGCCGGAAGTTAGTCAGCCTTAATGGACGTCCGGTGGCTCGGCTGTAGGCGAGAAATTTAGCCAGGGCAGTATTGCCGCTAGCCTGGGGTCTTCAACTTGCACCACGCAGTAGTGATACAAGACCGCACGCTGGTGCGATGCTCACTCCCAGAACCAAGGATACCTGGGTTCTGCAGCCCGACCTTTCGCTCTACGCGGTCCGAACTGCGATGTGTTAACAAACTCGGCCACCGACCCCCCGTTTGTATCTGTCGATATATAGTTTGGCAGATTGTGTGCTGGGCACCGCGCTTTGTCCAACGGAGCGAACCCTGATGACGTTACGTCGCCTCATCAGCGTCGGTATTGACGCTGATGAGGCTTGACGGTGCGATCGGCCCGCGCCCTTGTGCGTCGAGAGTTGGAATTACGCTCGTCGGCTGCTTGGTTCCGCGCCAGGTCTGCCCCCGGAAGGCAGGGCGTCCACGTCGTCGGGAAAACTCGGGCGAGTCTGCCGGGGCGAGGAGAGAGAAAGACCCGTGCGCGAAGGAACGTCCTTGCTTCGGCAAGCCAAGGTCGTCGTCTCGGTCGCCGCGCTCCTGGCCGCGCCGAGGATCGATGGGTTTCGTCGCGCAACGATGTTTTTCTTTTTTGCTTCCGTTTGGCTTTAAGTCTTCTAAGCCGAATTTCGGAGAAACTGAGGGAGGGAGGAGATGAAAGTGCGCGGGGGCGTCGGAGCGCCGCGCTCTGATTGGAAGGATTAGGGGAGATAGACGCAAAGCCTGTCCCCTATATAGATTCGCACACAAAGCTTCCCACCCGGGATCGCGCCGATACGATCTTTGTCGTGCACGTGAAAAGCCGTGTTCAATGCAAACTCTGTTTATTATAAACCATGTTGAATCACCCGAGACTGGGGCAGAAGTGAACAAATTCAACATGGTTAACATTCACCAGCTCGCCTGCACCCTTACTATATTATCTCTGTTTATTATCCCTTTTTTATTTTTGAGAACTGGGTTGTTGCGACGAATTGAGGTGGCATTGTTTGGACAGCCAACTCACGGCTGGCACTGGTCGTGGCCGTGCCCAGCTACAAACATGGCGTTGTCTTTCTTGAAGCTTCTTCTACACAGGTCCTTTGTGAGGCGTAGGCGGTGTAACAACTTTGACCTCCATTCCTTGCAGCATACTCGCTCTGGCTGTGGTAGGGTTTGCCCGTGCATAACAGTCGGGGTTGCGCAGGGGGTTTAGGACCGTTTCAGGCGGTGTACGTTTTGCGTTCTCGCGTGCGTTTTGGTGAGCTACTGGGCGTTCTAGTGCACTGACGGAGGCAAACCCAGAGTTCGTGTCGTCTGAAGGCGTGCCTTTGGGTGCGTGTGGAAGGCGGCAGGTAATTGGCCGGGCTCCCTGACACCTGCGTCTCCAGGAAAAGCTTAGTTCACATTGTGCGATTCTGCCTCCGACTTCGCGGTTGCGATGGTGTGCACCACAGCTTCCCCTGTGTTTTTTTTTTGTTTGCTTCTCGAGCGAGGTTGCAGTTGCGAAATCGCGAGCAACATCGCGAGCGAAATGCGGCAATCCTATGGGAATCAGACATAACCGCACATCTTCGCAGGCGTCATTCTCCCTGTTGTCGCAATAGAGAAGAGGCAGGAAAGGACGACGAGAGGACGCTTCGTAAAAAACTCGGCAATTCTACATAAGACGATTTGATCGATAGATCGAAATGTAACTGCAAACTTTTCTGGGACGTAAAAAAGATTAAAGAAACACACACACACACACAAACGCACTTTTTTTTTTTCGAGAGGGGGAGGGGTCAGTATTGACGTAGTATCTGTCGGGAACACCGCTTCGAGATATTATCCCATTTCTTTAACCCACGGGTGCGCTGACCTGCATGCGTCCCAGGTTATTAATTTCTCCTTGCCTTCCTCCGCGGGGGTGAATTTCCCGTTCCCCGGGAAGCGCGGAAGCGCACGAATCTGCGCGCACATGGCGTCGGTGTTGATCATCGACGTGGACGGCGTGGTGAAAGCTCATCGTTCCGCGTAAAAGCGCTATCCTTGACTGTGAATTTTCGTCGTGTGTCGTTATGATAACCCAGCACGTACTAGAAGGGAAGACCCACCTACTCGTGCCGCGATGCCGTGGCGGCACTCTCAAGACAGCAGAAACGCCCGTGCCGTCGTGTTTGTTTACTTCGACTACAGTGGTGCTTTCTAGCATTTGTGTCCTCGAACATCGCCCGGATTTCTTATTTGGCGCATTTCATGCGTGTGCTCAAGTTCAAGGTATTACTGGCGCGTACCGTATAAAGGACGCGAAGTTTCACGCGTTTTCATCACCGGAGAAAGAGTTATTAGTGTTAGCAATCCTGAACGATTGCAACGTCTATCTGATCACGAAATCATATTTCTACTATGTTTATGGGGGCGCTTCGCGGTTTCCGGATGTGATCGATCTATTCCGCCTGCGGCTAAACGCGGCTACAGAAGCATTTGAAACCGCAATATATATATCTGGGCGTTTAGTTGATTTCAGGTGGACACGCCCACCTTGCCTCCAGCCTCCAATTTCCAAGACATACCGCCCAGCTGTGCGCCCAGATGTCGCCGACCTACGAACCTCTTTGTTTTACTGATCGCGGCTCCCTTCCCACACGGGGGTCCATTAATCGCCTAGCAAAAAACAATTCCTGCTGCGCCATTTTTTTTAAATTTTTTTGCGGATATTTTTGTTTTATTTTTGGTGTTTGTCTGATTATTTGGGTGGTGGGTTCGATACGGGCGGAAATTAGGGTCGAACTGGTGCGCGGTGGCAGCGGGTAGGTACATAGCCCACGGGCGTCCCTCTTGTTGTGCGTCGCTCGTCGGGACAATTGGACGCGTACACGTAGGTTGGGAAGAAAAGGCGCCCGGTATATCGCGTCCAGGGATCAGGGTCGTGCATATGCGGGCCCGTTTCCTGGAAGGTGCGGAGGCTGGGGCTACGGGGACGACGACGCATGACGTTTGCACTGGGAGCGTCGAGGAGAATTTGTCCCTGCTCGCCGAAACGCTTTCGCCCTTCGGTGGGGGTTTTTGGATCTCGATCTGCACCTGTGTTCACATCGAGAACAGTTAAATATAATTATAACGTAGTGTAATATAATTTTCAGAACTTGGTTGTCTGCATTACTTTTCTGAGAAGAAGAAACTATGGAAGTATTTATTTTGTGCGCTTTTAAATCATTAGTAAAGAAAATGTGCTCGCGGAGCGTTGCTAATATCACCCCCTTTTGGTTACAAGTGGTCGGTTGTACAAATGTCCAGACAGCGGGGAGTTGAGGCCTGTTCACGCAGGCAGCGCAGCGCTGATCCAGTACTGGAAACAGACTCTGACCTTAGCGTTGACGCGGCACACGCTAATCGGCGGTGCATGTGACATGGCAAAGGCAAGCGGTTTGGCAGAGGCAAGTGGTTTGGCAGAGGCAACGTCTGTGGTACAAAACTCGGGTTTTGTAGCTCAGACGTTGCAAGGAAGTGTAAGGGTACTTAATTCCGGTGACTTATTCCCGTTTGAGGTCAACATGTCCGACGGATCATGCAAAGAACAAGGACGACACTGGGGCAGACGACAGTATTAGACTGGGTGCCAGGGGTTCTTGTATCGCGAGCGTGGCATCTCATGCTACCTTGCGGCAGTGCAAGTTGTGAGGAAGAAGCCTCAGTGGTGAGAGGAAGAAATACAGCGCTAAATCAGCGTCGAAATTAGCGTTCATTTCAGCGTTGAGTCAGCGCTGCGCCACATGTCTGAAGTGGCCTTTAGTTTGCCTCAGAGGTAGCCTGATGTCTCCGTTGTAGATGAGAAATTTTTACAGTGCGGTACGACCGTTAGCCTAAAGCCTGTAACCTGTATCACGTACTCGTGGCACACGACCGTACGCCGGTACAATGCATAATTATCTAAACAAAAACAGCAGTCGCTTTTTATTTGTAATTTAGTTAAAAAAGATTGTAGGCCTGTAAGCTCCATGAAAAGCAAAAGGTGGTTTGCTCGTCTCCGCGGTTATTTTGTCGTGCGTATAAGAAGCTATTCTCGAGTCCCGCGGGGACAAGGAAGTACAATGTGCGGCACAGTTAACGCAAACACAACTATGGTGTTTTTGTTTTTGTTCTTTTGCATTTTCAGGTTTGTTTACAGACGCATCTTAGCATTGAGAATACGCAGTCACCGCTGCATCAGCATTGCTGTCAGCGCTGACTCAGCGCTGAGACAGCGACTATAAGGCTGAGATGGATGGCGGTGTATGTGTGAACAGGCTTCGGCAGGGTATTGCGGAGAATCTGATTTTACCAGTTAGGTTACTTCCCGAACGAACACTTCACACCACATAAGTATTTATTTTTTTATTATTATTACAGTGTTTTAGTTTAAGGAAAGAAAAAGAAATCAGGAAAGGAAAAACCGGCGATCGCTTGTTTGTTCCAAGTTCCAACAGGGTCGCGCTCTGCGCAGCACAGGTGTGAAGGTATGCCGGCTCGTGAACACACACCAGTCTAGTGCACTTCTTGCCTCTCGGCGGCCCTTTTTTTCAATTTTATTTCCCGTCTAGGAAACTGGCTCGACGACCCGTTCTCCTTCGCACCCCTTCGGAAATCGAAGAAAATAAACGTATATAAAAAAAAATGCGATAGACATCGCGAGAAAACGCGAGATAGAGCGATAAGGGGCGTGGCACCCGTTCAGTCCGGAGACCGCAGCCTCAGAAAATGGTTGTCGTCCGGTTTTCGCACCTTCGCGAAGTTTGTCGCGATATACAACTCTCCTATAAACCTATGCGTCGCTTATCACCCCGGGCGAAGAATGGTGAGTCACTGAGCTGTGGACGCATGCGCAGCGTTCGATATACCGCACAGCAGATCAACAGCGCATGATGAGAAGGCGTTCCACAGCCCAGCAGAACAAAGATGGCAGCGCTCAGAAGGCGATTTTTCCCAAGGTCTGTAATATATTCGTCACCTGCGTTCGCTTCGGCTGTGCCGGTACTTTAGGCCGTACTCGATGCGGAGTCTGGTTCGTTCGTTGATCGATGTTGATACGTTCGTATAGTTGTGGTGGTCGATCGTGCGGGGCGGTTGTGTTGCACGTGGGATATATGAAGGGCATTTCGTTTTACCGTGATTCGGAGCGTGGCCGCAAGCTAAGAACGTACTAACGCGGACGCACCTACTGAAACTCTAAATATCACGGCGCATTCACTGCGCTCAGTGATTGGTGGAGACAGCAATGACGTGTCGTACGCTCTGACAGACAAAGTGCCCCGTGACGTTGCACTTTTGGCACTGTTTGATTGGCCTCGTCGGCTTGTAACGTCGGGTGAGGCCTCACTTTGAGGTAAAAGAAAGTATACACGGACACAGTGTTTAGAAAGGAGCCCGCTTTGCCCACACCAGGTGTGGGCACTGCACGTGCGCAGAAACCAGATTCGGGAGGAGTGAAGCGTCTGCGCATGCCCCGCATACCGACAGCAGCGCCACCGCAGTGGCGTGACGTGAGTGAGTTGAGCTGGTCTATAGTGGTTTTAGAGTGGAAAGATAACGATAAACTAATTAAATGCCGCGAACGAGACAAGGATGATAAGAAAAGCACACGTGCGACATGCATTGGCGCTATGTCGTATCTGTGTTTTTCTTTTTGTCTTTTGTATTGTTCGCGCTATTTGACTAGTTTTTCTCAGTGTGAACAAACTAGGCCGATCGAAAATCGTAATGCAAGGTGATGATTTTTGTTTTTTACTTTTTTGCTGTGTAGGCGTGTTTGCCTGTCTCGAGCATTTTTGTGCAACATTTTTTTTTGCCAGTCTTTGAAAACCAGGATAAGACTCAAATAATAGTATATAACTATATAATGAACAAATTTAAAGATGGAAACAATTTGTGGAAATGTTTTGTCAGAAAATGGGAGCCGGTGGATCCTGCGAATACATAAAGACGAGTATAGCGTCTGCGACGCAAAGGGGACCCCGACTCTCATTTAAAATTTCCCAGAATCTCTCCCGCCTTTCGGATAAGATAATATGAGACTAGAGACTTTTTACGTCCACTTCCAACCGATAGCGCTACATTAAACTAGTTTTGTATATTTTTCGCGGTAAGAACACGTTTTTTTTTTTCTACGGCGTATATTTAGGGCTTTTCGTTTTCGGGATTTATATTTTTCAAAAGATCGGGAGGTGAAAATTGGGCGCTTGTTTCCAAGCTCGTAATCAGGGAGAAATCGGATTTTTTCAAGAGAGTATTCTGGAATTTGGGGGTTTTCGTGCTATATATATATATATATATATAAATATATTTAACAATGATAAAATTGATCTGTTTCAGTACATTGAATTTTTGTTTTCACAACCAAGTTACTAAAGTGCTTAAGGCAGCTATAGAACATGGTATCAAAACTCACTTGGGCTTTTCGAACTGTTTATAAATCCTATTAATGCTGAGCGTAATCTCCTGTGTGCGCAGCATCTCTGTCTCTATCTAGACCTCTCCGGTCTTCGGAGATATCTGAGTTAAGAAAACGTTCTCTCGAGATTTCACCTTACGCATGCATTTGCAATGCACGACAATATTACTTCAGTTCGACAGGAACAAAATGTCTGCTGTTCCCGTGGAAACAAAGTTTTGGGAAAAATTTCTCATGCTTATATTTTATCTTTTTTTTTTTTGCGTTGGTGAAAACGAGTAAGGAGAGTAGGGCTAAGGATACTTTTACAGCGGGCATAAGAGCGACATTTTGGGTTTCCATTTACGTCACTGAAGTTCCCTGAAGCCAAGAGAATCTCGATTCGTTTCCGAGGTCTGGAGCTAGCGCACGTGTCCCTACCAACTTTTTCGTTTTCTAGAAAATATATTCGGAGCAGAGGATTTTGAAAAATAGTGAAATTCAATTTCATGAATTGGGGGAGGGGGGGGGGGGGAGTCGGGTTTTAACCCGAGTGTTCAGAACATGTTCGGGCTCTATATAGAGGAAAAATCTCGGGTTTAACCCTTAAAGGGTTAATATGTATGTATACATGTATACATACATATGTATATGTATACTACGTATGTATGCTTACTACTCAAATCAAGCGCATAACACTTCTAACTTCGTAAAAAAAAAAACTACAACAACAAGGATTAGGGATTGTATACGCGGTTCGCGTTGGCGATCATCTCCGGGTCGTACTCACCGAGCGTCGGGGCGGCCAGCGTGAGGTCGTGGTCGAGCATCTGTCCGAAGGCGACGAGGAGGTTCCGGACCCGTCGGTCGTGCTCGCTCACGTCGTGGTGCACGAGGAAGCTCACCATCCGGGGGTTGGGCAGCGGGCCGCCGTCCTTGGCCACGCGGGGCTCGGAGATGCCTGTCGCCACAAAAAAGAGAGAAAAAATGTAAGCCCCGGCTGTTTCACATGGTTACGGTAGCGATTTCAGTAACGTGTAAAAAGACAACTTCTCACGGTTCAATCGATAGCCCGAATCTACGCTTTCATGGGACCACCTTTCAACGTCTGTGGTAAGCTTTATCTAATGGCGTCGCCTTTAAAACCACCTTAACAATCTCACTATATTAATATTTAATTAAAAACAAATATTTGCATCCTTATATTATTTTTTGTCTGTTTGATATGCCTGTAACCATCCCTCTGTAATGTCATCTTGGCTCCGGGGGACCTTAAGATATATGTTAAAAAAACTATAAATTCTTCTCTCGCGGACCTTGACTGCAAAGGTTGCGGTTTAGGCAGATATTTTACTGAGGAATACGTCTTATTCCGCGATAAAGACCAATGGCCTTGACGCTGACAGCTTTTGCGTTGTAGGTGCGGCTGGACGCGCGTAATTTCGTGGTTTCTGCCTTTGAACTGGGACGGATGGTTGCCGCCGTTTACCGCCGTCGACAGCCTTCGAAACAGCGGAGACAGCCGTCTCTGTTGTCTTGGCGAATCCGGTATCTTGGGTGCGTAGACAGCAGCCCCCTCCCTCGGCGCAGCGCGAAGCGCGACCGCGTCGACAGCGCGATGCGCATGCGTCCCCTCGAAAGCGGGTTGTCCCCACCGCTAGGAGAGAAATTGGCGCGGTAGGTACGACGTCTAATGCAAATGAGTGGAGCGGGATTCATTCCTCTAGTCTTGAATATGGTTACAGGAAAGCTGCGTAGGGGCACAGGAAAGCTGTGACACAAATTTTAGGGATTTGCAAAAAGTGCTTGGAATTGAATACCGAAATGTCATCTGTAGCAAGGTTTATAGTTGGGCGAGCCGTGCATGATCATAATAAATGACACAGCGGAAAGAGGAACGCAAGGACAGGTAGAACACACTTAGATCATCTCGGTAGGCTTATCGAGGATGGCATCATTTCCGCCGTTGAGTGCGCTTCCCATACGACACCGGGTGTGACGCGGGAAGCGACATTCGCAGAGCGGACGTGTTTGCGCGCAGCGACCGAGATTTGCGTGGTGTGTGCAACCCAGGGTGTCGAACCGGAACCGAACCGAACCGAAAACCGGAACAGAACCGTTATTTTTAGCCGAACCGGAACTGAACCAAACCGAAATCTTCGCCGCCATCTTGGAACTGAACCGGAACTGAACCGGAAAAAAATATAACGGTAACCGGTTCAAAACGGTTCACGGTAATTTTTTTATCACAAATTGAGTGTTTGAGTGTAAAAGCTAGCAGCTGTATTAATATGTAGTGATCAAATTGTCATATACAGAATTGCAATGTATGAGAAATTGTGGGTTTTCATGGCACGTTTTTTATTGGCACTACGATTAATCGTGTGTCATGTGGTCACCTGACATCATGGTGTCAAGACATGCTGTCAAATAATGTCACGTCACGTGGCCCCGCGACGTAGTCGCATGACTCACCACGTCAAGTCGACTTAAATTCAGAACGTCAATATAGTCCGTTGCAACTCAAGAAGGTAGTGCGAGGGAAAGGAAGGCCGGGGAGGAGGAAGCAGACAGAACGCTGGAGAGAGGAGGAGGTTTCGCCCTCTCTTCTCCAGCGTTCCGTCTGCTTCCCTCCCCCCCCCCGGCCTTCCTTTCCCTCGCACTACCTTCTTGAGTTACAATGGACTATAGATGTATTAGCGTTGTTGAGACCGTGCACCGTGAAGTCACGTGCCATCATGACTTCTCACCGCGAGTCATGTGACACCGTACTCGATTGTCATGAGCCCGAGTCGAGTGCTCGGGTTCTTGGTAATCTGCATCGCCAAACATTCGTATTTGCTCTTGTTCAATAAAAGATGAGAATAGCCGAACTCTAAAAATGTCTCAAGTTCAACCCATGCTTTATTCTTTGCCAGTCCCAACGCACGACTATGATGAACACTGGCGGTATACAACTAGCGTCAGATTACATCGTCGTCTAATAGCAAGTTGAGGAGGGGAAGTTCTTTCTTTCCTTTATTTTTTCTGCGTCTGCCATTGAGCGGAGAGGAAAACTAATGGGTGTTTTTGGAAGCTATCAACGTCAGGGATTACTTTTAGCGGTGTTTACTGAAAGTACAAAAATTGTTGCATGAACCATTTTACATGTACATATCATTGAGGCACCGAAGCTTGTTTTCGTTTTTGCTGAACTGCCTGATGGTGATGAAATGGAGGTGGCTCATTATTCCGGCAAGCGCATAGCTTCCACCGCACTGTCAGCTTAGGGGTGAAGGAAATAAATGAGGTCGCGGTGTTGTGTGACGTGCGTTTGTGCCGTGTGACGCGCTTTGGGTACCGCGGATGTATCACAGTGAAAAGGCAGTGAGCTTTCGAAGGGGAGAAGGTATGAAATAGTCCGCTGTGTTTTCGAATTTTTGTTCTGAAAATTAGCCTTTTGACTTTCTACCTTCTTTCTTTTGGCCCACTAAACGATGCGTTATTAGTAAAATTCCAACCTAAATTCAATTATCCCAGTCCAAAAATCGTTTCGTGGGCCCTTTACGCTGATTTAAATAAATTGTGTTCCTGACGCATATTCAACTTGCCAAACATATAGAAGTCTCTTGCTTCTTTTATTTGATAATTAACAATTTTATGTGTCTGTGGGCTATATGAAAACAAAGTCCACAGAGGCGCGTGGTGGAACTGTGATGATTGCGCACGCAGACCGTCAGAAAGTGACCAATTAAGTAGCTGTAATGTCGAGTACACTATGAAATACTACTTTGTTCTATTTAACAAAAAGAAATAGCAAATGTGATGCTTATTTGCAAATTGAATTGACCGGCATCTTGTCAAGAACAAACCTCAAACGCAAAGCTACTTCGAATATGTTTACTTCTCTACGCGCTATTTTAGACCAGATCCGATCCGAAAACGAAGGTCACTCTTTTCTGCATGATTTTTCACCTGCATCACGGTGGTAAGTGTAAACAATATTGGTCAGGAAAGCAAGCGTTGTGCTTGCCGCTCAGTGTTTC
This sequence comes from Ixodes ricinus, assembly GCA_037355805.1. NCBI lineage: Eukaryota > Metazoa > Arthropoda > Arachnida > Ixodida > Ixodidae > Ixodes > Ixodes ricinus. The sequence goes on along the minus strand of JAZHYW010006159.1, from coordinate 159,720 downwards.
TACAAGAGGTAGACTGAAAGGGTTTGTCCTAAAATGTTCCTGAGATTTTTAAAATATTTTGGCTTTTAGCTCGGTTGCGTCGTCATCATATATATTGTGAAACATATTTTATAAACTATAGATTTCAGAATATATATGGCGCGTCTATTTTATGATTTGATGAACTGTAAATAATTTCTAAATCGAAGACAACTCAGGATTCGACTTTTGATACTGCGACGCAAAATTGTACGAATCACGCGTATTTTAGACGACCCACCTGACTGATGACCTTTAGATTGCGATAAAATATATGGAACTGGGGTAAAAAATAGATATTCAGTCATATATATTAATCTAGCTTTGCATTAACTGTTTCATCAAAATTAAATAATGCAAGTTATTTTTGGTACCTGAAAATAAAAGTGGATTCTACGAAAGATAAAAAGCTACATAGTTACTTGTTTCACTCTTGAAATAGTGCCTATTGCCAAGGGAACGCGGAAAATATATTTTCAGTTTAGCGGTTCAAATTGTTCGAACTGTTCGAACCGGTTCGAACCGGTTCGAACCGTTATTTTTTGCTGCCCGGAACTGAACCGGAGCTGAACCGAAAGCCGTGAACCCGAACCGGAACCGAACCGATAAAAATTTCGGTTCGACACTCTGGTGCAACCTGTCATTTGTGCGAAGGATGGTGTGCTCCCCTCATGTCTTCTGTGGCTAGTGGCTCCTCGCTCCCTCAGGATGTAGCTTTGTCCCTTGGTGAAACCGTCTCCATACAATCGGACTTAAGCGCGTGCGTGTGTGAGCTGAGACGAAATATAAACCTTTATATGTTAATGTAGCAGCAGTACCGTTAAGTTTTAACAGAGGCTTCTACACAGATACCAGGCATGTAGCCAGGGAGGGGTGGGGGCATGGGGCCCGACCCCCGAAATCTTCCATTTTGTTGGGACCTCCTCTCCCCCTCACCCTCATACAGCATTTTGTCATTTCAGGGGGGGAGCCCCCCCCCCCTCTCCCGAAACAAAATCCTGGCTACGTGCCTGACAGATACATATTATTTTCTGAAATATTCTTACGTGCCGCTTGCGTCAGAAGTCACGTATTTGTTGGAAGAATGCGGCATAAAAGATACTTGAGTATAGTGAAAGGCTTCCAATACCCTAGACTAGAACTGACTGAACTAAACCAAATGTTGTAGTTTCTTTGTCAGAGATCTCAGCTTTATTTTTTTCTACATCGGCTTTTGCCTTTTTGACGGCATGTTAAATAAATATTGGTTTAGTAAAGCTTAATGGCTTCAGCAGCGGACATGGACGACTCATTGACCATGATTAGAAAGGTGATATGGCAGATCGACGCAATATAACTCCTAATCAGGGCAAGATATCAGGATAAGATTGGGCTGACCTCAGTCTTGCACAGCGAACAAGTAGCGCCTGTCCCGTGTCGTTTTTCTGCTTGTCCTCGTATTTCCGCTATATATATGTTACGATGTTCAACCAGCTAGCCTTGCAAATGATTCTGGAACAAGATTAAAGTCAGCTTTGGGGGCATCCCTGCCTCGGCACGTGTACATGCTCCACAAAACAAAAGCAAGAATAACAAATAAATGACGAACCATGTCGATCGAGTTCTAGGCTGCAGCGTATAACAGTGTACCCGGGGACACGTGTAGTATATTTATAACGAGCTCGGCTAATTAATCGTCGAGTTAGATTACGAATGACCCGCATAAGTGGTGCTTGTTGTATGTCGCGAGACGACGTGAGCGCTGAGGCGTGACTATCGAAGTGGCACGTCTAAATGACCCGACATTGCTTTGGTATCTCTTCCCGCTTGTCGCCAGCGCCTTGGCCGAACGTGTCAACCGCCACGCCGCTATCGCCACGATTTTCTCAGCGTGCTACCGCATTCTTGCTCTGTACTGCTCGCTCGCATACAAAAAGTCTGGTAGGAGGAAGAGGAGGAGGAGGAGGAAGGAAGGAAAGGGGTACGCTTTGTCTTTAACGCTCCTGTTGTCCTGTTGATGGAAGTTTATGCGCGGCACTTTCATCGATGCTGCGCGCGGCAGAAAGATTCTTTCGTTTAGAGTGGCGGAGATTGTGGTGCCGTCGCTTCTAACGCGTTTGCCCTAAGGGTGGCAAACGTGGAGCCACTGAATCAGTTGTGCGTCGGAGTGCCGACACTCGAGCCATCTGGACGCCTAAAATCATTGTTGCCAGCTGTCTGGAGCTTTATCTAGAATCGCGGGAAACGGTTTTCCGACCTCCAGAAATGCTTAAACAGACCGCGACAAAGCAAGATGGTATTGCCCGAACTTTCTGGTATACGCATCTAAAGCACAGAGAGTCGCGCTTTCGAATCAAAGTTGCGCCCGCTGTGCACTAAGCATCAAAATGGCGGCGCCTACAGGATGGCCGGGAACAGAGTGCTTTCCTTTAAAGGGTCGACGAGCCAGCGCACGCCGATAAGCGCGAGATCGTGAGCCGATTCGTCGATTCTTTAAAGGAGTTCGTTCTGAAGGCCTTTGACGTGCCCGTCTGACAGCGATGTAAGGCTGCGTTCCAAATCTTGCCTAAAACGATCCGAGTTAATCCGGCGGGTCGTGTCACGTGACAACGCAGATAGGGCAACGCTGGACGCGGGTAGGTTTTTATCGCCAAGGTACAAAACCCTTACCCAGGAGTGAGATCGAGTAAATTTTGGAACACGGCCTAAGTGTTACCTATTTACTGTCAAGAGCTGTTATAACGAAGTCAACGGGAATCGGAAATCACTTCGCTATATCCGCTATTTCGTTATAACCAACTTCGTTATAACCGGTCTCGACAGTAGTGGCTCCAGGTAAAACATTTCGCGTTGTCAGTCCAACTATGGTGGCTGGAACGCGTCTCCGAATGCGGTGTGTTTACCACGTAAAAAAAAGTGGTTTTTCAGTTTTTGCTTGATGACGTCACAGAAGCGTCTCGCTGTCGCCGGCCGCGATCCTGGCGGTGTCCCAGCAGCGGTGGCGGATGTGGCAGATGCCTGTTCTGCTGCAGGTCGCTCTCTATAGCGTGACAGTACACGCAAGCTTCGGCAGCCAGCAGTTGGGAACCCCGCGACGACAGCGACACTCGCGTTCGCTCATGCTTTTCGCCAGCATTTCGACGACCAACCGCCAGGATCGCGACGTCCGAAAGCGTGGCAGCCCAGCTTTTGTGAGGAAATAATTAATTACAAACCCCGTCAATTTTTTTTTTTTGCAAGGCGTTTTTGGGGTCAGTAGTAAGCGATCGGGTTGGGTTTGCGAAGACTAGTTTTAGATTTTTTTTCCGTTTTCTACGTTTTGATTTTATGTTTTCGGTTAAGGGGCGTTTAGTGGAATGGGTAGAAGTTTGTCGACGCGGCTTTACCGCCGTACCGTGAATGAGGACGCTGCATCTTATTTTTTTATATTTTGGAATGCCGGCTTGGATTTACTTTCTGCGAAAGAACGATTTGTAAGGGTTTGAATAACCTCGATGCTCATAGGCGTTGCGGTATGGTGAGAGGACAAGATAAACAAGACCGAGATAGCTTTTTTGTTTTTGGAGGAGGACTTCCAGGTATGTCATTGCGCCCAGTCCCGGAAGTAACAAGATGTTCTTGCGAGACACTCTATTGATAACGTTCGTTATCTTCCTGCCACTACACTGCTCAACTCTGAACCACGAAGGCGAGCAGAGAGGGGCGAATGCTGGGCTTGAGACTGCACAGCAGACTCCACGTCTCGATGACTGGACCACACTCGGGCTAGACGTTTGAAAGCGTCTTGAACTCCAATCGTTCCTCGGGTGATTTCTTCCGTTTACTCTGGCCTCTCGATCAGTACGCATAGCGTGGTTCTTTTAGAAAGAGTATTTGACTTGGCTCGAGCTCTTGAAAGCGGTGCACTCAGTGCGCAGGCAGCGTCGCTGAAAGTTGCTTTCCTTCAGCTTCGTGTGCTCCGTGGCTAAGTTTGGCGCGTGTAACGGAAACCTATATTCCTAACGTGGACTGGTGTCTGACCTCAACTTCCTTGGCGACCAACCACGCGGGTGTAACCCCGTTTTTTTAATGTTTTTTTTTTTCGCGAAGGGCACTCACCCACTTAGCTTTTCTCATTTCCTAGCAAATAAGACACCTCTCGCTCGCCCCGGCTCCGCTCGTGCACTCGACAGCTTTGGCTTAGCCGAGCGCTTTCAGCCCTTCAAACTGGCAGCGCTGACTGCCGCGATTGGCTGCGTGTTGGCCAACTTTGAGTGTAAACAGGAGAAAAACACTTAATGCGTGCGCACCTTGGCTAAAGAGGTTGAAGACGGACCGGTTTGTCGTTTGTGTGCGTATGTGTGTGCGCGCGCGCACGTGTCTTCACCAGTGAACGACGCTGAAGTATCACAGAGGTCACCAACAAGCCGGCCTGATCATGTCCGCTGAAAGTGTTGACAGACTTGAGGTTCGAAACAGGGTGCATTAGGTCAACAAGCAAACAAATTCTGCCGACAACCGTGCCGAAAGCGACTGATCGACCGCCTTCGTGACTTGTCCGTGCCACCGACGAGGAAAAAACAAAAAAACAAAACAGAAGTGTTTGCCAACCACCGCTACCGAAAACGCGTGACAGGTTCGTAGACAAGTTGTTTGTGACATGTCTGTAAACAGAATTGTGCGAATGTCTGTTGCGCCGGACTCGACCCTCGGAGGCACTATCCTCGGGTCAGTCAGACAAAGGCTTTCATTCGCGGGTTCGATGTTTGAGTGATTGATTCGAGCGTGAGTCTTATCTTGATTTTGATCATTATGGTGTATTCACAGTACGTAGTGCTATTCGACAGTTATTTTTGCGCGTGACCTCACTCCCCGCTCTCTCTTTTCAGCTCTGACAGTTGCACAAAATAAAAACAACGAGAAAGACCCAAGTACAAGTAGAAAACGGACACAGCGGCTGTTGACAGACACAGCGCCGACTCGTGGCAGTTGAGAGTCAGCGCTGCGTTCTACTTGTCATAGTAATTTTGCGCACCGTTTTTAGTTTGTGAAGTATGTACCAACTCCCCAATAAAACATTGCTCTTTTGTTTTCTTTTTTTCTCTTCTCTTTCTTTCTCTATTTCTCCTTTTAAACATGCGTTTTCTTCGCTCGGTATTGTAGCGTGGACAAGTCACATGCTGAAGGGAATGGAATTGCCTTGGTCACGATCGCATTGACGTCTGCTGCGTGTTAATAGCGCTACAGACACGCTTATCCCGTTGACAGGACGGCCGCGAGGCGTCCATATTTGCGATTTCGGATTGCGGCGTATTAAGATATACAGTAAAATTAAGTCTTTTTTTTTTTTGCAACCGGGACTTTTGTAATTTTTTAATTGTAGTGTAGAGACTCTGCCTACCTTCGTCAGTGGAGCGCCGAACCGCTATTGGTCAGTCAGCCGTTTCTTACAGGACGCGGTCGGGCCAATCAGCGAGGTTGACGAAGCGCGACCAGAGAATGATGATGTTTAGAACAATGTTTGGCTGGAAAGCATAATTTACGCAGAGACGGCGGACATGACGCGTCGCTTGAACAGATCGCATTTCCGACTCAAACTATATTTTTTATTGTTTTTGAGTTCTGTCATTAGTTGGCCGCGCTCCGCTAATCTCAATGATTGGTCCACCACCTGCTTTACGGGAAAGCAGACGCGCAAGCGTTTTCGTTTTCAAACCAAACTACGGGACTTGAAAGAAAAGAAAAGCAGTTGTTTTTAGTTTTAGAGTGTTATAAATTCGTGTGCAAGACATTAAGCAGTCGTTTCGGGGGAGTGAAGAGGAACATATTTTGTTTATTAATCGACGTTACGGTGGCATCTTGTAGTGTGACGTGATATTATGACGTCACATGAACAGTGTCGTCATTATGTCATTTCGCAGCTAAGTGTAGTGACGTCACGTGTGAATTGGTGTACAAACTTAGCCGTTTTAAATCTAGCGGAAAAATCGCTTCCCGCGTGACCCATACCGTATGACGCCACCTGGTGTAAAATTGTACACCAATTCGATTTCCCCACTTCACTTGGCGGCTGGGAAATCGCGTGACGTATGGACAAATTTCCGGGAGTATAGGGAGTTTCGTTCGAAAAGGCATTCCATGCTTCGAAACAGGCGCGCGACAACGGGGGTCGCAGCCGCTGTTTGCGCGGACGTTGATTGAGGCTAAGAGGCGATTTCGGCGAGTCCGGGCGGCGATGGAGGAGCCAGCGGGGCGCCAGGGTTGTTTACCTGCCCTCTCGGTCTGCGGTCGACGCGCCGTTCAATGCGAGAGAGAGAGGAGGGGTTCACGAGGAAGCGAAAACCGGAGGAACGGGAAAAGGAAAGCTGCGTGACGTGGCCCGAGTGAGATCTTCCATCGCGGCATATATAGGAGGTCTCGGCGGACGCTCTGCCAGGGATCTTGTTTGGACGGCTTTGCGCCGATAAAAAGCTAGCGGGCGTGACAGTCCCCAAACGGCGTTATAGTAATTGCATTACTTCTCCGGTGATGGCCCATGCGAGAAATTGCTGCTCTTGTCACGTTACGTTCCGCGAGAAACAACAATTCTGCCCCTAATCGTAAAAAAGAAAAAAAAGCGAATTGTATTTGCGCAAGAAAGCTTTCTTTTTAATCTGCAATCTACGGTAATAGACCCCTTTTTTTTCAGAAATGATGCATAGATTATGTGCGGTCGCCATTAGTGTGTCATGCACTGTGAGCGCGCATTGGACACGAGCGCTTCGTCAGCATTCGGACACTACTCGGATCGAAACGCATTCCGCACGAGTCCTGCGTCAGTGCTCGGCGCGAACTCGGAACCAATCACGGGTCTTCACGCCGGAAGCGACACGAGATCATCTAATGGCGGCTGCGCATAATCTATGCATCATTTCAAAATTTCGGAAAGGGTCTATTGTGCCAAGTGTGCAGTCAGACTGCTCTTACATCATGCAAAATGAAATACACCGTGTCCGCTGCGGACATGAAGACGAAGTATCTGCAGACACGCCTCGGTCATGTTCGAATCATGTTTGCTTCGTGAATGTGCACATGCTCCGAACATGTCTGCAGGCTGCCTTTTGTATACGATGTGTTAGTAGCGTGACCGCGGCTTAAGACAGTCAGATTATGCAGTATGGCTTCCCGCCTACTTCCACCACTGCTTTTTTTTCTTTCCTGACGTTATGTCGCCTCTTTGAATGTTTGAATATCCTTGTACTGTGTTATAGATCCCGAGACGAATCCGGTGGCTTTAAAAGTATAATTGGGCGTAAAAAAAAATGTTAGCGTGCAACGACTTTAACGTTGAAAGAATTGGCCTCTTCTACTTTTGATATTGTGTTATCTTGTCACAAAGGACAGAAAACACATCTCCTTCCTTCGAAATGTTGCGATTCCGCCGCGTAATCGCGAGGCAAAAAATTGGGATATTTCCCGACCTGCAGCCGCGAGCGGCGGCCATGAGAACCACGCGGCATGACGTCAATGGGGGACTTGTAAAAATATAGGAAGTTGTGCAAATACGTGCTCGATAAAAGGGATTTTGTTATTTTTATAAATCTTGTCGTTCCAACATAAATATAAATGCGTCAAAAACCTGGTATCATCAACAAAACTTTTATTATACGGAGTTTTAGTGGCGCCATCTATCCGAGATCAACAAAACTGTCAGCTCTATCTGCTACCGCGAACAGCCGCCAGAAGCCGGAGGGGGACGGGGGCAGAGCCGGACGGGGATGGCCGGACCCGGACGTTGGCACTTTTCTCCTTTCGCCATGGTAATCGCGCTGCGCAAGCACGTGGTCACGTGGTCGTCGAGCGAGTGAGTTCTCACTACTCACTGATGGCTCTAGAGAGAGAGCTTCACCGGAACCTCGCGCGTCCCCATTGACGTCACAGCGCACGTGACTCGGAAGATGATGAAGGAGTTGAGAGGTGCCGAAAATCTCAATCTTTGTCAATTTTTAAAATAAAAACTAGGACATGCAGGCAAAAGTGGTCTTTAGCTTTTTTACTTCAGAGAGGTCGAGACACCAACTCCCAAATTATTTAAGCAAAGCACTGAAATCGTTGCACAGCTCCTTTAAGGTCGAGCCGGAAGCTGTTGAAGTTGGCACACCAATTTAATTTGATCTGATGTTTATTTTTACCTTTTTTATTAGCCATTTTTTTTCTGAGACAACACATTGCTTTGTCAACGGGTTTTCCGGATGGCGCGTGAACGAGTTTCAGATGATTGGACGTTGGCATTCCCGTTCCCCCTTCGCCTCCTATAGGTGACGGAGATGTGTTTGGAGTACGATGGTCTGCTCTGATCTATTCGATCTTGTTCCCGCCATGACAGATGTACCCGCGACGTGTCTGGTTTGCTGTGTGCTTTTCTGCGGGGAAAGCGGCCGTGGAAGGTGTACGAATTGCTCGTTCTGCATCGAGTTCTCGGATTTCGTCTCGTCTGGGTGGCGTTTTAGTCACCACAGGTTCAGTGGACGGCTTCGATGTACGAGGATTAGAGCCTGTCGCTCGCACTAAGAATTTCGGGGCTAGCTCGTACGGTGGTCGCTCCTTCGCCCCAAGAGCCGCTTGACTGGCTGTATTGTTTAATTGTGGTTTCTGGTTTATGTCACTTTTCGTCGACTCAGTTCGACCTGTTTGTTTTACGAAAATCAAACAGTCGTTGGTCGGTGTCGATTCTTGATTGGCTAGTCTTCGGTACGGACATAACTCGTGAAAACGTCAACACGCACTGGCAAAGCAGAAAATAACCATAATACACTCCAGATGTTTTTTTTTTTTGTTTGGGTTTTGCAGTGACAGTTTTGTGACGGCCTATACTGAAGCCACAAGGACACCGCAGTGTATACATAAAACAGAAGTCAAATGAAGTCATAAGAACCGAACAGTCACTTTTATGCTTTACTGCCTTGACCCTGTGTAGGTACCTTCTCGGTATTGAAATCATAGTCGCAATCACGGCGGTTGCACAATTCACAAATATGCGGGGCCGCTTTTACGGGAACTGACGCCTTAATTCAACATCAACACGCGCAAACGAACAAATCTAGCCAGGTCAAGCCAGGTCAAGCGACATAGCTGACGTGGGACGTTAGGCTTAGTACCTCTACGAAAACGAGCATCCGTACCAATACACGAAAGGACAAAACATCGAGGACGGGGACGGATACATAACTTCTTTCGCAAAGGTTACAACGTTCTCGAGGGGGGAAAGGAGAAAATTGGTGAAGGAAAGGAAAATTTACTATAAATTTAGAAGTTTAAAAAGCACTAGCGTCATGACTAGGTATCAGTAATCTAGTCATTCGACATCTGTCTTTGTCTGTGATAATGAAGGTGCAGAAATATTGTTGTTGACAGTCCCCATGGCAAATCATTCAATGATTTCTCTTCCAAATCTGTTGTTGTGCCCGCCCAGTATTTTAGTTATCAAAGAAATAAGGAGTACAGTCATCGCACGTGCGGCTGTGAACGACGATTGGGTGAAAAGACTCATTTGAAGCCTTTGATGCTTCCAAGTTGTGTTCTCTGAGTCGACGGTTAACGCATCTCCCAGTTCGTCCAATGTACTGACTGCCGCAGCTTAGTGGAATTGAATAAAACTTTCTTTCTTCGCACTCCAAATTTTTTTTGGCATGTTTAACATTGCACTTTCTGGGACTGTCGCCCTCATTTACCTTTTTACGCATCTTCTTGAGGCGCATGCGACAGGAAAACAAAAACCACACTCGTGTCGAACCTAGAGGCGATAAATCTTAAATGGTGCGCGAAATTGTGCATGCAGAGAATCACAGCGAAACGACCAATTTCTTTTGGCAACAGGTCGCGGAAGATGTGGCCTGAGAATGAATCTTTCAGGGGTGGAACGAAGTAGGTCCGCAATAAAACATGATTTTATCAACCTCTGATGCTGCAACTTGAGGCTACTTTCGGAGAAATTCGTACACGACTTGGAGAATCAGGACTTGAAAAGCGACCCCACTATACAATGCTTGACTGACTTGAAATGACCACTAGTGAAAGAGAGGACTGGTTTCTCAGATCTCCGCTGGAAGGCCCAACAAAGACCTGAGGAATGAGGATGTAACCGTAAATCTAGGAATTGTAATCCTCTCTTGGAAGGATTTTCCCGCGTAAAAGTTGGTCCCGCTGCACAGTCTTTGAAAACTTCAAAGATACTGTCAGCGGACACAACGTCTGGATAAATGACCAAGTAATCGTCGACATACCTAAACACTAGGCAACCCTGAAAAGACTTGTCCAACCGATCTTTGATAGCCCTGTCAACAAAAAGAAGAAATATTTCACTAAGGACAGGTGCAAGGCAATAGCCTATACACACTTCCTTCTTTTGTCGGTAAATCTTTCCTTCATTTTCTTTCAAATTGGAATGCAAATTTAATATTTATCAGTTCGAGGAATCCCTCAACCGAAACGCCGGAAGAATTTTGAAAGTCGCAAATTTCATGTTCATGGATCGCATCAGTCACATAATATAAGTAACGGTTGTAGGCTGTATTCCATATATTCAATGTCGAAAGATATAATAGAGTGCGGATTCTAAAGAAAACGAAGCGAATTGAAGCGGGTGATCAATTCAAGGGAGTTTTGGACTCTAAAAGGCTAAGGGAGCTCTCTGAAAAGCTGAGGGAAAGCGCTGTGGCAGGGGCGCCCGTACAGCGATTCTGAAGGCGCCTACTTGCGACAATTGTTTGCAAGTACGCGCCTCCACCTAGTCGGTTGACGAGTTCTTCCTCTAAACACCTAAGTGAACGCAGAACGACTCGCACTCAACGAGCTATGCTGGTTGAGCAAGTCGCAAGCGCCAGCAGCCATGTTTTTTTTTATAAGTTAGTAACGAAAATGGCAAAGGCAATCTCGGGATATATTTTTTTGATAATGACTCCATCTAGATTATTTGTTTGTAAAACTTAAAAATTCTTGTCGATAAAAAAACTAGTCCTCCACGGAGAAACAATTTTACGACGAACATTTCGCACGTCAATCCTCTCCCCAACCAATGTCAGCAGAGAAATGGTGTTTCGCACCTTTCGTTATGGGCATCATGGGCGGGGCCTATAAAGCAGGGCTACCCCCACCTAAATTGCTTCTAACGACGGGAATATTGCTCAAAAATAGTTTTCTTAAAAACAAAACAAAAAACTAAAGCTTTATCGAAAAAATGTATTTAATTTTCATTTTGGTGTCCCTCAAGTTGCCAGTGACGGTAGTTCACGTCTCGCTATATTTTTTTTAAATTTTATTTCTTTTATTTCTTTTTTCTGGCACATGCCGGAAGTTTGAAAATTTCGTTGGTGACCCGGTTAAAAAGCCCCTGACGCATATTTTTCGCGTCGTCGTCGAAGTTGAAAGTGCTGCTCCTCAATCCACGCGTGGAATTTTCTCTTCCAGCGCGTCCGGCCATCTCTCGCATCGCCGGCGACATTCCTTCACGGCTCCACTGTTCCACTTGCTCTTGCAACCGTATTCGAGACAAACCCGGACAAGCCTCGGTCTTTGAAGACAGCCGCGGCGGAAACTGTGTTTTCTTTTTTTATTTTCTTCCATTTTTTTAAGGCCGGGTGTAAGTAGGAAGACGGCCAGATCTTCGAAATGTGTCAGGGGGCGGCGGACGCGTTATCTGGGAACTTTCTGGCCCGATAACGACGGTCCCACGTGTGCCGGGTGTCCCTCGATGCCCGGACGACTTCCTAGCGCGGCTTATACCCCTCGTTGTCGGAGAACGATCAATGTCCAGCCCGTTTTAATAAATAACGGTGGCGTGAGTCTATAGCTTCAACCGCCTGCCTCAACGAGACTCTCAATGGGATCGAGCGATTTCATTCTTTTTAGGCGGCCTAGGATTCTGAGGCTCCTTGCAGAACCCGTTCACCCTTACGCTACAAGCGCGAGCTAGTGCGTTTTCTTGGCTTTGAGACGTGCCATTCTAGCGCGAGCGCTTGTTCTGAGGAGGAACGTTTCAAAGCTGCGACCTCGCACTCCGTGCTTGTGGCATTGGCAGCAGTTTCGCGTGAACAGAGCTATAGAGAGTATCCACTGGCAGCCATAGCTGTGTGCGCGACTGCTGAGCGCGGGCTGTCAACGAGCTTCCACAGTTCTTTTGCAGCGTGCGTTCCGCGCCATCAGGATTGCCTGTCTTAGCAACCTATTAATGTGAGCTCGTTCTGAGCATGCGCTCTAAACAACGCCCTCAAATATGACTTCCAGTGAGTACCACCTATAACCCAATTATATTTCTCTTTTTTTTATTACACAGTGATGTAATTGCTGCGCCATTTGCACCAAACTGCCCCAAAGCGCTTAGCCTGCCACACCCTGGTACATTTGACCCAAATGCGAGGAATTTGCGCCATCATTGCGCCAGAATTTAAGTTCACTTAAGTAATACTGAAAATATAACAGCTGCAGGCCTCGCTACCGGGCCGCATCGTTAGGAGGTAGGCTCGTGCGGGTTGTGAGGACTTTCGATACTCGCCTCAAATAACGTACTGTTCGATTTGATTTCGCGCCAAGCACTGACAGCCCTCGGAAGCTTCGCAATAAGTCTCGCGGTCTGTTCTGGTGAGTTAGATTAGCTTTGTTGAGTGCGCTTCTCGCGGCATACTGGTGTACTGCAGTGAAACGACAATTGCGAACTAGGCGTCGGGATGTTGCGTGTCTTGCTTCGCCGCAGCGCACCCGCGTGCTAAGGAGAAAGGTACTGCTCCAGAGCGAGACGTGGTACAAGAAGGTATATATGGACTCTTTTGTAGGTTTATTTTTTGTGCTTTGTTTTTTGTTTGAATTAAGGATTGCAGTTTTGTTACGACCCCCTATAACTTGAAGGATACATAAATCTAGGTGCTCAAAATTATTGTATTTTAACATTCGTTCAGTGGGATTTCGTGCCTAAAATAATCATTCACGGCAGTTTCCGCTGTCCTTCATCAGTCGTCTTCTTGTTACCGCGTCTGGCGCTTCCACACGCAATTAAACAGCTGGCGTTTGTTCTCCTCCTAATATTTGCCGTCTCTCCTCCTCACATTTGCAGTGATATAAATAAAAATAAAGTGTTCGGTTACGCTCCAAAAGCTCTTTTTGCTTCTTCAAAATGAACGTTTGGCTGCTCCAATAGCTGCTCCAAAATGATTATGACCAATCACATCCCTAACTACATAATTTGTTTTACATTTGGCTAAATAGCAGTTCAATACTTGAGAGTCTGACAGATGCGATAAATCACGAATCGTGGCTGATTGCGATAACAGGGCCAAGGTCAGCACGAGTTTGGAACTTCGTTCCAAGTTGGCTTCGCGTGCAGGCTGGAGGCAAAAGAACTAGAGCAAATCTCATGTTCTCCGAAACGATCTGCCTCAATTCTTGTGTCGAAGTGATAGGATGTATATACCGACGTCTGTTCAACCGATGTTCGCTGGATCCATCCATTCTTGTTCTCATTGATTGGGCTCGCCCGCTTGAAATACCGCCATCTTTTACAGTACTACGAAAAGCTGTCGGGGAAAGGGTTTGGCATCGATGTAACTAACGTGCATTTATATACTCACAGAGATTTACTTACTAACGCATTCTATGAAACTATATCGTGTACGATATGTTTTGCCCTTGTTCAAGTTCTGTTTTTTTTTTTTCTAACGTTGTAAAACAAAATTTTGTCCACTCACGTTTTTTTTACAAAGAATAGGCTTGAGGCCAAAATTACATAAAAAAAAGTCTCCAAGAAAGTGTAACCTGGATGTGAACTAGCGGACTTGCGCCCTGATAAAATTTGAAGGAAATGGGCGCTTTCGTAGATAGCTTTCGCTGTCCCGCAACGCTCTCCGCAACCGGCTACGATACCCGGAACTGTATACACTCAAGGCTATCGGCGCGCAGGCGCAGTAGCGGCTTCTTTGTTGCGGAGGGCTTAGCGGAGGGAGAGCCAGTAGAAGTGAACACCGAGTGTAGCTCAAAACACGCCGGTCACGCTGTCTCCCGGCATTAGCCGCAAAATTAAAATAATCTTTCCTTTTTTTGTAGGGGGTGGGGAGTTTGTTTGATTTCTTTTAAGATAGGTGAGTACGTGAGTAAGTTCACTCCTAAGTTACAGGGGTCCGCAAATGCCGTGCCAATGAGTTACATGATTTCGGATTATTCGACGGAAACGTTTTTCTTTTGTTTTTCTGCGTTTCGTTTCAACCGAAGTACCCAATCCTACCGCTGTTGCTTTCGAGCTGTCGGGATGTACGCGTGACGACCTCCCGTGCTCGGCCGACCTTTTCTTGGATCGACCTCAATCGGCGTCCTAAGCCAGCGGCGACGACCACGCGACACCCAGATCCGCAGATCAGGGGAGAAGATGAGCGGCCGCCTCCGATGCGTTGCCCCGCTCGTCCTTGCAGGGTTACCCCGTTCGCGGCGGCAGCGGCTCGAGGGCGGTTCTTCTCTACGAAGAGTCGACGCCGTTCGACCAACGCAACCTAGAATAATCTTAGCCCGTGAACAGCCTCTTCGGATGACGTCATCGTACTATGTAGGGTGGCGCCAATACAGCGATCGGTCCCGAGCCTGACACCGAGTGTCTTACGGCGCTCTGAGTGAACGGAAGGCCCGTCGGAACGCTGACACGGCACGCGTGTCCAGTCTGTGTCCACGCTCGGCCTCACTGTGATGACGTCGGAATTCTATTGTGCACGGGCTTTGATTATCCTAGGTGGTGGTTTTTAGCCCCGCCAAGACGTCGAGCGTTTTCGCCTATGTCCCTCGCGGTAGCTGTGGTTGCAGCCTCGTGTATAGGTACGGCTGTCGACCAAGCGCTATCGAAGAGACCTAGATGTCACACGAACGTCCACGGCATGTTTATAGGGCATCCTGAAGACATCCGCGGAACTATGTGTGCTAGAACCTGCGGGGGCTCTGCTCCGATGGCTCACGAACGTCCCTTTCTGTGGCGTTGACGTCTTGCCGCATTCGCTACCTTCGTATGTTGCTGTGCAGAAACGCACACCCGTTGGTGGTGTTTTTCGGCGCCAGCCGTCCTTGTCGTATGCTACGTGACCCCGAAGAGAGCGCGACAGAGGCGGTAGTGCAGTTGCTCGTATGCTCACGCCCACTCGCCTGCGTTCCATCCGTCGTCTGCTACAGCCGGTTCTGCACAGCCACTTCCCATAATTCCTTGCGGTACCGGCGGAGGTGACGGAGGTCACTACAGGTATTTAAAAAGGTTAGTTTCGAAGATGACTTGACACCGGTTCCGTCTGGGGACGGACTTTGTTTCTGCGCTCTTATTCGTGACGGAAAGTCCGGCGTGCACATAACGTCTGCTATACTCCGTTCACCCTTAAGCTAAGACTAGAAGCTCAGCCTCCGGCGCGAGCTTTCTGCCCTTGCTAACAGAAGATTTAACGCGCAGGCACGCGCAACGAAAGCACTGCGGAAGCCAGCGAGGTCGCGCTGAAAGTGGAGCTTCTAGTCATAGCCGGATCTATACAGCCAGTTCCCATAATTCCTTGCGGTGCCGGTGCTGCAGCTATTGTAAAATGTCTATTTGGAGGATGGTCGATGATACGAAATTGCTTCTGTGTGAGGAGCCGAGAGTCCGGCGAGCACGTACCGTCTACTACAACCAATTCTATACAGCCGTTTCCTATAAATCCTAGCGGATGACGGCGAAGGCGGCGGAGGGCGCTACAAGTTTTCAAATAGGTCTAGGAGGATGGCTGATGTCCCGAAATCGATTTTGTATGGAGACCGAGTTCGTTCCTGCGCGCTATTCTTGACCGAGAGTCCGGCAAGCACGTACCGTCTGCGTAGGCCGGCGGCAGGTAGCGGACCATGGCCGCCCGGACGCTTCCCCAGGACGGGTTGTCGAGGTTGTTGCACATGCCGGTGAGGGTGCGGTAGCGGCTGAGCTCGCACTTGACCGGCCGCAGGAACGTCGGGCAGATGTCCTTCACCACCGTCTTGGTCGTGTCGATCTGGGGCAGCCCGTACACGATGGCGTGGTAGGACAGCGAGAACCTGCGATAGTGCTGCCTTAGTATCGCTGCTGAACCTCGACCCCTCTCCTTCTTCCGGCTACCGTCACCATTTGATTGAAGCGCCACTTTTCTTACACGGTGCGGCTGCTCAGTGAACTGTCTCTGCGGATACGTGCCGCAGCGTATAGAAAAGGGGGAGGGGGGGGGGCACCCCGACCGACTGGTGACGCACCGTGAAGA
The DNA here is from genome assembly GCA_037355805.1 of Ixodes ricinus. Taxonomy (NCBI): domain Eukaryota; kingdom Metazoa; phylum Arthropoda; class Arachnida; order Ixodida; family Ixodidae; genus Ixodes; species Ixodes ricinus. The sequence continues at coordinate 143,494 of JAZHYW010006159.1, read as the reverse complement.
AAGAGGGACCTCTCGGAAGTTTGACGACTGAGTATGTACACTAACGTTGAACCAGGGTAACATGAAGGGATTTTCGGGGCTGATGCCATAGGATATTATCATTGAATATACTGATTTTGCACTTCTATAGATATATTTTTAATTTACGAATGGTGTATTAAAATCATATGGTTTCTGCATGAACACCTGTTTTAAGACTGGGCGACGAGCGAAGCGCAGCGCTAGAATACGAAGTATATACTAACAATATATTAAAAGTGTACCTCGGGCGGATATTCCAACTTCACGAAGTATAGTAAAATATCGCGTGAGTTTTGGTTTCCTAAGAGTACGAGATTGGTATATAATTTTGTGTTCCTTGCCAAGCGACAACAGACCGAACCAAATTACAAATATTACTCTTTCTTTCTCATTGTTTTCCTTTGTGCTCCCCCACAATTGTGGACACTTCTGCACAAGTCCAAAGCCAAGTGAGAGAATCGGCTGTGAGATTTCGCTTTGAAAGCGAATTCTCCCTACGTGGCCCGAGAGCTCGTGCAGACTTGGCTGGACGAGCTCTTGGCTTGGCTGTTTCGCAACAGCGGAGGTCCTGTAGGCTTCTGCTGTTTCGAAAAACCCACGTGATCACGGGCGGAGCGCTCTCCGCCTCCCCATCGTTGCTGCTACATCAACGTTCCGTCCCGCGACACACCCTCCCCCCCCCCCTCCGTACCCCTCCGGCAGGCGCCGTTGCAAAATACCCGCGTGGTCGCGCTATGCGGACACGCTCCCTCGCCTCCCCTCCACCGCCGCCCAGGTTCCGTTCTCGCGTACTCTCCGCGCCTCTACAGAAAAGCTCGCGTACTTTCGCTGCTTCCACCTCAGGCGCGGTCACGAGCGCACCCATTCTAAAAAAACGTTAAAAAAAAAACACGTTTTTGTGTTTTTCTATAACGCATGCAACATCTCGCACAATTGTTCCACCAGATCACACATCTCACACACGTCGAAAGCAAAGAACCCATTGCAAACATTGTTTAGCACACTGGCTGGATGCCACTCTCCTTCAACATACCTTTCCACAACACAGCAGCTACCGGTGTTAATCGCAGCACCACACTTCATGTTATCCTTTGTCATTCTTTTAAATGTGAAAGCATATAAATGCGATAGCTTTTCTGTGCGAACCCTTCGCACTTGTTGTGTCCGTCACTCGCGCTGTAGGCAACGAAGCTGGCGGCGCTCATCTGACACAAACCTACTTCAGTCACGCATGCAGGGGTTAATGCGTTCAAACAATGTGATATGATCGTTTATGAGCGGCAAATACTGCAGTTAACGAGGGTCTTATTAGGTTTATATATACGTTACTTTTAAATACACAGTATGAGAGACACATTTTAATTGCAGTAAAGGCCCGTCCACACCTACTGCACATCGCTGTTAGTCAGCGCGGGAAATAGTGATTACCTTGCTGATACAGCGCTGAGTTACGTTCAAGTCAGTTCTGCATCGGCGCTGTTCTTAGTGTTGACTTAGCACTGCTCTGTATGTGGGAAGCGGCCATGATACTATACGGAGCGCAAGTTCGTCTGCTTCTTTTGCAGGGGTTGCTGTGACGTCAGCGGAACACCGAGCTCTGATTGGCTCTGCTTGAAGGATAGTGGGTAGACCTCAAAGCAAGCTGCCGTGAGGTCTATCCACTATCCTTCAGTCAGAGCCAATCAGAGATCGGCGTTCTGACGTCACCACAACCCCTGCAAAACAAGCAGACGAACTTGCGCTCCGCATACACAACAAACGTCGTCGGTTGGTCGCCGAAAATTCAGCGTTACGATGTTGTTATCAGGGTGGTATCGGCAGCGTGGTACTGACCTCCTTGCGAGCACCTTGGAGGCCTCCTGGATGATCTCTGCGGGCACGGTGACGTGCTCGGGCGTCGGCGAGTCGGACGACAGCTCGTAGATCTCGTGCGGCACGTCCTCGCCGAACTTGGCTTTGGCTTCGAGGACCGCCTGGTTCACGTCTTCGTACGTGATGCACTGCTGGCCCTCCGTCAGCGCCACCGCCTTTAGCCTGCGCAGACGACGGCGATCAGTTACGAGATACGTCGACTATTTTGTGCTGAGTTGTCGAGGCTATAGACGTTTGTTTCAGCGGTACTCCGAATCTGTTAAGGTTAGTTGCGCATGCGAATGAGGCGCGAGAACAAGTCAGGTGCTCTCACAGCAGTGCGGGGCGGCTGCACTATGGAGGCCAGGATAGCCGCGATAGTGTAGAGCTGAAAAGTTGACTCCGAGTAGTATAGGGAAGATTTGTATGCCCCCCCCCCCCCCCCCCCCGCTGAAGAAGAGGTTTTGAATCTGCGTTTTATTGACTTAGTTTAGCAATTTTGTTATTGTTGACCCTAGTAAAAAAGAAAAGAAGATTGCAGCGAATAAAAGATTTATGTCGAATTTATTTGATTGAAACTCAAATATTTTTGAATTAAAACGCCGTAGGTGTATTCCGTTCACCCCTAAGCTGAAACTGCTGTGGAAGCTACGTCCTCGTTGGACAAGTCCTGGGCATCTCTTTTGCTACGTCATCACGCTTCCGGCCAAACCCACGCTCGAAAGGCCTGGTCAGGTGATAAGAGGGACTCCGGCTGAGTGGTCCGGTGGTCACATGGCTACCACAGTAGTCTCAGCCTAAGGGTGAACGGAGCATGGTGCTTTTAGCACTTTTACCCCCTGGAGCAGACATGTACGAGTTACTCAAAAAAAGTAATTAAGTCAAGTTGGGAGCACAATATGAGTTTCAGAGCGGGTGCTGCTTTTTGTTGCCTCCTTTGAGTGAGGATGCAGTGTGTGCACCTCCTGCAGTGGGCGAGAGTTTCTACGTTGGGGAGAAGCGGGGATCAGCCCTTCCTTTAAATGGGTCAAGTCTCCTTGAGCATCGGGACACAGAGAAACGCCAGTCTTCGGCGCAAATCCCAGAGTTACTTGGCCTCTCTTGCGTCGTGTCTGTTCGCTCCCCGCGCCTCGTAGCAGTGTTGTTGCAGAGGGAAGGGAGGGGGGAGGGGGGCTTGTTAAAATGGGGGGGGGGGGGGGGGGGAGGGATTTTGGACTTTCCAAACCATTTTCTTCCCTCTCCCCCTCCCTTTCCTACGCCACATACTTCCCCTCTTTGCAAATATCAGCTGATCTTCGAACATCTTATCTCCCTTGTGCAGGAATGTTTGTTGATAGGCAAAACAACCACTAAAATTCGAAAGTAACTTGTAACTTGAGTAGAAGTTACTCAAAAAAGTAATTAATGTAAACTACTAATTACCAAAATAAAAATGTAATTGAAAGTTACTAAAATACTCAGAAAAGTAGTTAAACTACAGTAACTTGAGTAAAGTAGTTGAACTACGTACAAGTCTGCCCTGAAGTATAGCGACTCTTTATTGCTACATGTATTTCTAAACAAGAAATAATTAGTCTAAATATAGAGTGCAGTTTAATTAACTACTTTTTATTGATGTAAGCCCCGCCACACAAGAACAAAACAAAATATTGACTTTTCACTAAGCGAAATAATGAAAAAAGAACTTAATTTTTTTTGTAGACCCTGAGATGGAAAACAATAAGAACAACAACAAGAACAAATGGACGTTCGTTTTTTTATTGTTCCCCATCTCAGGGTCTTCAAGATGTCGATTCATTACCAGCTCGCCTGCACTCTATCATTGCTGACTTTATCTGCTTTTTTACGTAATGATTTGTTTACAATTAGACATTACTGCTCGAGTTTTCGTTTCTTTCTTTCGCGTTTTGATTTGCTTAGAATAGGACGTTACGTAACTTAATAACGAAGTGGAAGGTAGAAAGAAAGCCGAATGTTTTGATTCACTAAGTCTTAGAAGAACACTACTGTTTTCTCGTGTTCGGCCTGGTATAAATGTCCCGTGCTTGATGATCATTTGATGTGAGTACAAACGAAATGCACATACGTGTAGAAAGCATCGAATGATAGACAAACGGTAACTAAAAACTATTTTCGGAATTACGTGTTTTGCGGTTAAGGTTTAATTGATATCGTAGTAAAACTTTTCTGATTTATATCCCGATTTAAATCATCTTGAATGTTTATTCGCTACCCTGCCGTTGACGCAGATATCTATCCAATCTGTAGCGGCGTTCGTTTCACACGTCCTCGATAATCAACTCGTAGTGCTGAATTTTCAGCGTCACCAAAAGGAGACCAACGCGCGGGGAAGAGATTGGGCACGAGTACTTTCTCAGCGTAGGACTGGGATTCGTATTCTTGAGGATTGGATATGAGTCTCCCGAGCGCTGAAGCACAGCGTGCCTGCCCAATATCCGCCCCGAGTTGTCCTTCTATAGCTGACACCGAACATTCAACATGACGGCCCTCGGTCCAGTGCTCATGTTGGTGTCTAAGTAACATCGGTATTAAGAGTATCGATGCCGTTTGTTGTTGTTGTTGTTGTTTTACAGCGGTAGCTGTTAGTGCCCGTTCCCAGCAAAACCTGGCCATGTACGAACGCAAAAACCCTCCCTCTACAGCAGAGACACTGCTCTTCCTCTCCGCGTCATTTCTCACACACGGTAAGGCTCTCTCTCGGCCCCTTTCCTTCCCGTAGGCCTCCGCTGTTCCGAAAAACCCACGTGATCACGGAAACAGCGCTCTTCACCTCTCCATCGTTCCTGCTGCATCCGCGTACCCTCCCACAACGTCCCTCCCCCCTTTTTTTCTTCCCCCGGCAGCCGCCGGTGCGAAATGCCCACGTGGTCGCACTACGCGGACACGCTCCCTCGCCTCCCCACTACCGCCGCCCAGGTTGCGTTCTCGCGTCTCTCCAGGCATCTACAGAACGGTTCCCGTGCATAATTTCGCTTCTTCCTCCGCAGGCGCGGCCACGGACGCTCCTGTTCAAAAAGAGCGCTTCAGGCAAAAAAGAAATAAAAATGTTTCTGCGTTTTTTTTTTCAAACATGCAACATTCCCCGCAATCGTTCCACCAAAGCGTCCATCTCCTCACACTCTTCTGCATCAATTCCACTGAAAGCAAAGAACCAATCGCCAACATCGTACAGCAATGAGCAAAAGTATTCAGGCGAGGTGGTTAGAAAACATGTTAATCTATACTTAGTTTCACTTCATCTGCGAGCGAAGCCAAAGCTAGAAGCGCGAGACCAGCGCTTTTCGCGTTTCTTCCCAGCTCGCGCGCTCGAGCAAAGCCTGAACGCACGGAGCTTTCGTGCTCGCGCTTCCAGCTTTGCCTTCGCTCGTACATAAGGTGAAACGAAGTATATACCCCAAGACAATGAGAAATAAAATAACTGACGACACAAGATCTCAATTGGCGTCTTGTCCGTTATTGAATTTCTCCTCGTCTCAGGATTTAGATTAAGATTGTACGGCGCACTGGCTGAAGGCAAATCTCCTTCAACGTGCCTTTCCACAACGCAGCATGTTACCGCTGTCAATCGCAACACAGCTTGTGTGGTCGTTCGCAATTTTTCTAATTATTATTATTAATTCTCCCTACACTCGCTCGCTTTTACGATGGGCGTCCAATCCATAGGCTAGACGAGCGCCCCACTTTTTCCACCTACGGCCGGGAGATCACGAGCACACGCCTGCGTGTTTACGCGGAGGACGGCCTCCTTCGGCACGTTTTGTAACGTACGCGCGAAATTACGCCGAACGTCCTCGACCAGAAATCGGTTCCGCACGAAGCTGATTAACGGCGGCGTCTCTCCTTCCCTCAACCGGTGACCGCTCTTTGCCGGCTTCTTGGTGGCGCCGACTCAATTAGGGGCCGCGCAATCTACTTCTCGTTCATTGGGGATAAGCTGACTAATCACGATTCGTTTCGAGAAAAAAGAGATCCCCGCCGGCGGGCGTTCAGCGGCGAGCCGTTACTGTGAACTCGAGGCGTTTGCGGGAGCCTTCTCAAGGCTCCTCACGTCAACGGTCTTTGGTATCGACGGGTCCGCGCGCGTCAAGTAGTGCTTCGTCGCTCGTTAAGGCGCGCTAATTGTTCGAACTGGTGGCGCTGTTAGTCGCCGTGTCACGAGACTTGATAGGGTGCCGGGCGATCGCCTCGTGCGGCAGGCGGGAGCCTTGACACATTCGTCGATGGGATAACTCGATTGCTGCAGCCTGCAGGCGGCTGTGAGGGACGCATGAAATCAATTAGAGTGGACCACGCGGACCGCGTCTTGTCGTATTGGTCTATGGAGTGTTCCGAAGATCATGCCATGGCGCCTTGTTGTATGTGTTTACACGGAGCAGACATTTGAGATTGTGCGACAACGACATTGGCGTATATTCGCATTTTACTTCAGAACGGGCATTGGCGGGCGCCTAAATTGGTGGGCCGGGCGTCACTAGAAAGACGGCGGCCATCCGCGGGCAGGCCGGAACGCCACTGCAGGGCGGACCTGACCCGCGGGCCGGAGCTTGGAGACCCCCTGCTCTACATGCGTCCCAAACACTTCCAAGTATACACTCTGTGTTCGCGCTCGCGTGTGCGCCCCTATAACTGTGCTAATTGTTTTGTCTCCCGTCATGGACAACTTTCTCGGACATTCCGTGGAATCAAGTTTTCAAAGAAGTATCAAAATTCTTATTGATTTGCGTTCTACTTTATAACCAAGTAATTACAATCCTAGGGAACATTACGATCTTCTGTCAAGAGAATTCACCAATTTTGTGAATGTAACCCAAAAATTTTTATGGAAAACAAAAAGTAGTGTCGCGGAATAAAAACTATACGGCCAGCAAGTGTTCCAAAATGCGTCTTTGGAGCATCGGAACGCAGGGAGGAGCACGCCATTAGTCAAAGGACAACATAAGGACGGTGCAGGGAACGGGCGATGACGAGGCAGCCAAGCGCGCACCGTCGTGGTTGAGGTCCAGGAGGAAACAAAAGCACGTGGGCGCGTTTGGGGGTAAACAAACGCACGAGGTACGCAAGGAGCAGTCCAACTTGCACACCGTATACGCGTCCAAAAGTTTAATTACCTATTTATATTTTATCACTGTCGTCTAAACACTTGGGGGACGGTTAAGAAGCGTTATCGGGCCCAGTTCGCAAAGCCTGCTCATATAAACCCGCGCTCGTTCCCAAGCCTAGTCGGTATAGTCATACCGTGTGGCGTCACGTGACGTCACACGCGACCTTTGTGGGTTATTTGAAATTCCCGCGCGACGGGTCATATGGCGTGACGTCCACGTGGCTGTGACGTCATGACCCTATCGACCAATTGGCATTTTCCGGTCCCACCGACGCCAACGCCAACCCCGAGAGTTTCTGCGACACGAGCGCCTTAACGCCGTCGCGTTAAAATGTTCCCGCGGGGAGCATTGCGATGTTGTTGTTCCGTTTTCATGATCTTTTTAGTGCGTGCGCAGAGGCATCGATGTCCGAGAAAGTTGGGAATGTTTGTTGCGTGCGCGCTCGTATCGATCCAGTGCGTTTACGTCTCGGACTCGATTGCGTGCTAACGTAATCCGGGTCAGGGTCCAAGTGGAGGTGCCTACTACGATACTCGGGGAGGGTGACTGCCAGTCGGGCCCGTGTCAAATATTTATTATAGTCGTTATCGTGATTATGTTATACTTCGTTCCACCTTCAGTCCAGACGCAGAACGCTACGAGCTGATGGGACCCACCAGGCAGCTCCAAAAGTGCACCTCCATGGTGTTCGTCATGTTTCTGTACGTGTTCTATCATCCCTGAACCAATCATAAACAAATAAGGCCCAGTGACTTGAGCTTTTGATGCTACCTGATTGGTCCGATTAGTTCGTAGCGTAGGTTGCGTCTGAACTCAAACTGAAACGAACTATAAAGTATTATCGTTGCGGCGAGAGCAACGCATGAGAACCCCCCCCCGAACCCCCCCCCCCTCTGGTCATGTATACACGTTTTTGATCCGGCGTTTCGCAACAACGCCTTTCTCTCGCTGCATGCTCACAGATTTGATTGGCTCTTTCGTGGCGCCGTTCGAGATGTGGGGCTGTGCGGTAACCGTTGTGACCTACCGGTGGAGGTCGCGTTCGGGTACGCGGATAACGCGATGTAATTGGAGAGGAGAAAGTGACGGAAAGTGATTGGAATGGCGCGCGCGGGATCTTTGCGGGGTGCGGAGCGCGGCTATAGAATGAATTGATGGAGGCCCGTTGTTCTCGTCCCCGACTTTTCATTCGAGAACGGATACGGGCGACGGAATGAAGCTGGCGGGGGGAATACGTGTCACGGGGATTCGATACTTTGCTCTCGTCGCGGAACGAGGGGTAAACGCGAGGGAGTGGCGAGCATGCACGTGGCGTGCATGACGTGAATATTAAAAGTCTTTTTTTTTTTGTGGTATCGTGCTGCAAAATTATGCGGCTGTAGTACGATGCAAGATTGTAATCGGGAACGGTGGAAGCCTATAGCTATTGTACGAAAAACAAAAGAGAGACAGAGAAGAAAAAAAGTAAAATGTGCGCCGAGAGGCGTTCTGACTACCAAGAAAAATGTGCATCGTAGTGGACCACTTCTTAACAGGTATGTTTCGTGGTACGACAATCGTCCCTTTTCGAAAGAGTGCGCCATCTAATGGCTGCTTCGCCAGTTCTCCAAATCAACCTTTTTTCTTTTTTTTTCGGCGCATATTTTGATTATGTGTTGGACGCGAAGGCTGCGTCACGCGCTCCGTGCGTTAAGAAATGGCGACCGCTCTAGGTCGCCATTCTTTGATGAACTTTCGAAATGTATTGTTTCTGGGACAATTTGCGCAGATAAGCTTTAAGTATCGATGTTTCTTTCTGTATTCAAGTGCAGATTAAGCATGCGCTAGAAGAACACGCGCTCGTTGTTACCCTCCCTCGCGCTTTGACTGGGCGTGCTTATAAGCGAACCCCCGAGTGTTATTCGAGGTAGACAGCCGATGATGGAGATGGAGTCTCTTGCGCACTCTTAACTTGTATCTGACTAAAGTAATTTTATAAAATTTAAGCCGGCATTGTTGTTTTTTTTCGAAATACTTTACGCCTGGAGATTCCGGGTTCCGTTGCGTGGCAAATAAAACTACGGTAACGCGAACATTTCTCGATATTGCGTTACGAGAAATCGGCTCGCGTTTATTTCTTTGAGCGATGAACTTTCCGCTTTGCGTTGAACCGTCCAGATTTGCGAAAGGCCGTTTGAGCGAAACAGTTGTCGCAGTATTTGTTCCGAAGTTTGAGTCCTTGCCTCGCGAAAACACGTAGGGATAAAAAAAGCGAGCCTCGCGAGGCGGCGAGAGACCACAGCAAAAGTGCAATCGGCGCGCGTTGAATGCACTTCCGGGAAGCGATCGCAGTGTCTTCCTTCGTTGACGCAACACAGTTTCGAAACGGCGGCACGTACCCAGTTCGCACCGGTGTGCCGAAAGGCCTTCCGTGTGAAGAGCCCCCCCCGCGATTGGCGCCATCCGTGCGCCTAGCTAATTGCCGTAGACCCCCTTTATGTCGTGCTCGATTGGATCTGCGGTTTACGAGCGTGCTCGAAACAGTTTTGTTTATTTCACTGAAATTTAGAAAGACTTTTCCTTTCATTTTTTTTTCGTATGTGCGGAGCTTTCTTGTTTGGATTGGAAGGAAAAAAGAGAAAGAGGAAATTGTGTAGAACGTTTCTGCTGGCGCATTAGAAGGAGAGTGTATTCCTGGAGGTATAATCGAGGAAGGCATATATTTAGATTAACTAGTTGCGGTTTGACTCAGTTGGAGTTTTGCATTCCACCCATGACCACAAGTATGGGAGGTATTCCCTGTCGGCCATGGCTGTGGGCGCGACTGCTGAGCGCTTGCTGATGGCGAGCTTCCACAGTTCTTTCGACACGTGCATTCCACACCATCAAGACCGGCGGTTTCAGCAGCCCACTAATGTAAGCTCGTTCTGAGCATGCGCTCTAAACAGCGCCCTCAAATATGGCGTCCAGTGCATGTCCTATGCCTATACGCTGTTGTCTCCCGGGAAAATCAACTTGTCTCCCAAGTTACCTCCCCCACGTGTGAAAATTCTACTACGCCGATATTTTCCGAATGCTCAATTTGTTGGATAAAGATTCCGGAAGCGGTAAGTTTTATAATCTACCTGGAAGTGGCGCGTCTCCACTGTGCTGAGTCTTCCGAGCGCTATGCAGTCGCAGAATGAACCGTATAAATTAGCCATTGAACGTAGCGCAGTAAAGCAAGCTGGTGCATTCATTATACACAAATTTCGTTAAAGCAGGTTTTAAAACAAAATTGCATAAAAATTTGAAAAGGAAGCGACACAGAAGGGTGCGATTGACAGCGGTAGCTGCTGCGTAGTGGAGAGGCATGATGAAGTAGATTTGCTTTCGGCCAGTGTGCTGCACAATATTTGCAATGGGTTCTTTTGCTTTCGGTGCAAATGATGTCGAAGACGGGTCTGAGGAGATGTGCGCTTTCGTGAGACGATTGTGCAAGATGTTGCTGTAATAAAAAAAACGAAACGCGTTTTTTTTTTCTGTAAAGAACGTCTCCCGTGACCGCGCCTGCGGTGCAGGACGCGAAGGTACGTACTCGATCTGTTCTGTGTAGTGAGCGGAGAGACGCGATAACGGAACCTGGGTGGCGGCAGTGGGGAGGCGAGGGAGCGTGTCCGCACAGCGCGACCACGTGTGCATTTCGTAACGGCGGCTGCCGGGGGGGGGGGGGGGGAGGGAGTGGAGGGTACGTGGATGTAGCAGGAACGATGGGGAAGCTAAGAGCGCTCTCCCCGTGATCACGTTGGTTTTTCGGAACAGTGGAAGGCGAAGGACTACAGGGGGAAGGGGGGGGAGGGGGGGCGAGAGAGAGAGCCTTTGCCGCGTGTGAGAGACGACGGGCAGTGCTTTGGTGTTGAGTGGGGTTTTGCATTCGTACATGAGCTTTTTTTTGTTTTGTTTTTTTCCCGGGAAGAAACATCAACAACTACCACTGTAAAGAAAAAAAAAAAAAGGCGTGTTGTTTTTGTTAGAGTTTCTGCATAGCATTCCTCCCTACGGGAGCCAGAGTTGCGCGTCTGTTTTCCACGTGCCGCCGCGCCGCTCATCGCCGAGATCGATCACGTGAGCAGCAAAGAATCCATTGCCGCGCAGGAAAGTCATCGATACGGTCGCTTCGGCGACGCTGCATGCGCCCAGACGTGTTTCCCTTCTTTTGCCTCTCTCCTCCTTTCCTGTTTTCCATGTGCGGGGACGCGCGCGGCGCCGCTATTCGACGAATTCAGTCACGTGACGAGCAAAGAATCCCTGGCCGTGCAGGAAAGTCGATGCTACGGCCACCTGCCGAGGATGAACGCGCAACTCTGGCTCCCGTATAGGGAGCCTATACAGGAACTCTGGTTCCCCTGTGCAGGGAGAAAAACGAAAACAAACCCTCTGGTCGACGCTGCTACTCGCGGGTGATACTACACGCGCTCGGATGTGTTAGCTGGATCTGCTATGGGGTGCTCATCTCGAAGAGATGAGTTTATCTTATATAGTGGAATCTGTGAGCAGCAGCGCCAATCAGACAGTTTATTTCAGTTTTTTTTTCTGCCTGTTCACAAAAACAGCTTTTTTTTTCGCGTTCTTTTTTTAGAAATTTACTCTTACGCAGTTTTAATGTGGTAAATGCACCCCCTAAGGATACCTTTGTGATTGAAGTTATTGGTCTCCGTTCATTTGCTTATTTATACGTTTTTTTTTCTACTAAACGTACGAGAAGATCCTGTAGAAGGCCAGTGCAACCGCATGTCGTCACGATTCATATCCATATCTAAATCGACCTATTGCTAAATTACCTTAGCATCAAGGAGAATGCTGGGAATGTAGGTACACGCGCAGAATGCGCTCGCCTTCCTCGTATAAAAGATTCGAAGTAAATAGCCAAAATAGGGCGTTGAGGAACGCGCGTGCAAGATGCCATTTGTTTTAGGTATTTGCTTTAGAACAGTTACTGCTGCAGACGCCAGCACGCGCGGCGCGTGTAACTTGGAAGTTTTCACTGGCGGCCATAGCTGTGCACGCTGCTGAGTGCTGATGTGAGCTTCACAGTTCTTCTGTAAAATGTACCTCATTGGCGGTCTTAGCAACCGTGGATCGAGCGTTCAAGAACGATGCGCTCTGGACATCACCCGCAAGTATGGCGCCCAGTGAATACTTATAGCGTGGCATGACATCCTTGGTGCTCGGATAATCTAGCAGAATGTCACTGGCGGGAACGGGGATCGAATTCAAGAACGATCGCTCGGCTCTGCAGCGCGTGCTTTAGCTCTACTTGCTGGAAACACAGGTGCACTAACATACTCAAATCGCCGGTACCCGTGTTTTTTTATTGTTTTTTTTTGCAGTGGGATAAAACAAGGAAAACCTTGGGACTCCTTTACCGTGGCTGATATCACATATGCTCGACCAATCTTGAAGGGCGTCGGTGGCCGAGTGCGCACCGTAGCTCGGAGCACGTGAAGCGAAAGGATGCAGAACTTCGGGACCGCTGCCCCTCTCGATCTGGATAAGAATCGTACCGGCATGCGCGGTCGCATATCGCTACCGCGCATGCGCATGACCCTCATAGGCGAACGTCGTCGTACTACGCCGGTTAAGTTGCATATCTAAAGTGTGTATCAGTGTCGCTCTGGCAGACAAAACCCTACCCTGTCTAAACACCCAATGTCTAATTTGTGTAGGGGTGTGCGAACGATAATTCAAATGGAATCTCGCTGCGTCGTTCGTGTATGCCTTCGCTGGACATGGGACAACATGCATGCCGGAGCTCTTTTTAACAGCGCTGAAGCTAGAGGTATGACACCGCTCTGTTCGATTCCGAGCAGTATTCGCACACTTCGACAGAGTGAGAGCGACAGGGAGTGCCGTTCGAACCCGACCGACCTGCTACACGCGCTGCGTGCCTTCCGTCGTGCTTTGGCTGGGCGCGCGCGAGGCGTCGAAGCATTGTCGAAGGTAGGACGCTCGCGCAGGAGCGGGACAACAAAACCTCCTCCCCAACGTAAATTGCATTTTTTTTATTCAGATAGATCAGATTTATTTGATTTAAATCAGCGTAACAAGCAACTATTGTTTCTTTACCGCATCGTGTATTTTTCAACATGGCGAGACATGATATATGATATGAAATGATATATTTATTTTAGCTCAGGAGAGCCGCGATTGTCCAATGGATTGATCGATTCGTAGGATCGCTGATAATTGGGAAGAAATAATTTCTGTAAATGTTAACAGCTGTTTCAATAACCTTTTATTGTAATCACCAACGTACTAAATGAAATATATCCTGGATTTTTTGTGTTATGGTAAAAACATTTTATTGGACTTTTTTAATTTTGACTTTATTGTAATAAGACATTTTTTTTGCGTTTTAATTAAAAGGACGTGTGTACGTCGCTGACGAACGAAGGAAAAATTATATAGAATCAAGCTCAACGCTTCGATTCGCTCAGGAGAGTGCTTCTTTTGGCCCTGTTCAACCTGCTATAAATCTTTCTTGAATTTTGATTTATTGATTTACATACAAAGCAAATGTGCATGAAAAGCATCAAATGACAAACAGATGGTGAATAAAATAAAATATTTTCGGGGTAATTTTTACGGGAGACGTTTGATTCGAATCGTCACGCTAAAACTGGCCCGATTCCAATCGCGATTTAAATCGTATTGATTTTCACTCTCCACCCTGGTCCTTCCTGCCGTTTTCACCTTGTCGGTGATTACAATGCGTTTTCTCTCGACCAATCTTATTCTTGGGCAGGTGTATATTGACAATTCAAGGACAGCAAGTACCGCGTGTCGTGCGCTGTGTTGGACGCATGCACTCACTGCGGCACGAAGTTTGAGATGTACTGCAGCCCCGACGTGGAGCCGAGCGGCGGTTTCTGCATGATGGCCGCGTGTGGCTTGGTGGTGGTGACGATGAGCGCGCAGTCCGGCCCGTACTCCGGGCTGTACGGCGTCGGCCGGGAGTCCTCGTACACCAGCGTGCCGCCCAGACAGAGCAGCGTCGTCGCTGTCACCACGAAGTACCTGGACGGGAGAGAGTGACTCTCGTCAGAACGGCCGTGAAAACGCCATACAAGTAATGATACGAGAAACGGCTCGACTCAGGGTATATAAACGAAAGACATCGACAGACTGCGAGAGTAAGAGCTTTACGCAAAAAAAGAATAAGGGAAACGATAATATACTAATTAACCCTTATACTACAGTATACTTATGCATGCTTACACTTTTGTTACTTATGCTTCTAGGGAAAATGAGGGACGACACGAGACAGAAGTCCCAAGAAGATTTTTTTGAGACATCTGTGCCGTGTCGTTGCTCGTTATTTCTAGTCTCGGGGTTTTCGTCTATTATGTTCAATCGTCACCAGTACGTTGGCGCCCTAACCGTATGTTCAAGGGAAACAGTATTCATCATGAGTGCGGTGACGTGAAGAATCTATTTAATTACTGCACAAAATATCTGGAGAGCTAAGGATAAAACAAAAATCATATAAAGAGTAGCGCAAAAGTGCAATTCAAAAGTGTAGCACGCTAAGGTTGGCGGGGAAATGGAATTAGTATGTAAGACATTCGATAATTCATATTCCCCTTCTAAATTTACCGGGGGAATCTTGAGAAGAGCCTGTTAAGGAACACCCACCGCAGCCTAAAACACGCTGTACCTACTGTGCCTTCCATAGTACTCCCTAGAATTAAGATACATTTGGTTTTTAATAGTGTTGCCAGCCTCCAATCCAGGTGGTCAAGGCAAGGTTAGACATCGTTTCGCGTTTATATTTATTTCACAAAACTACTAATCTCACGAAGATATTCTAGTAGGTGGTACATAATAAGGAAATAACGAAAATCTAGAAAGAACGACGACACGGCCCAAACTTCATTTGAACTAAGCCTTGCAAAATATAAGTATACATAAACAGATCTAAATGAGGCACGCGGCAAATACCTATTTTTAGAAGGCCCTGCTAGAACGTCTCTGGAGGAAAGCCAGTTTCACTCCTCCACGTACATGATAAAACACATTTAAAAAATTAGAATAACAGCATCAGTAACGCGTTATCAAAAGACAGAGCGCTTAGGGGTGCACAAAAAACAATGCATTCAAAAAGAAAATTATTATTAAAAATAATAAAAAGAACTAAGATAGCAACACGTCAATCCATGATGTCAAACGTATGTGCAAGTGCCGCAAAAAACAAAAGAAGAAAAAGTAGGGTTTGAGAACTGGTTGATGGTGTTTTACGGTAAATTACTCCTTTAATTAAAGGTGCAAAAACATTTGCGTGTCTCGTGGCTCTGCTCAGGCCTTGGGCACAAGATTCCACACGTGTTCAAGGTACAAAGGAAACAGTAGTCGCCCAGCTCACCACCTTGCTACGGTATCTGAAACGTTACAGGAGGTTTTCTTCTTTCCTTCTATGACTTCATATGACCGCTTGATTGATTAACATTGGTTTTAATAAGCTTTATTACAATGCTAATCAATCAGTCAATTATATGAAGTCATTATATGAAGTCATTGTATGAAGTCATTGTATGAAGTCATATGAGCCATAGGTCGTGTGGATGGTACGACACATAAAAATACGAAGTGTTGTTCATGTCTGCTGGACGTCTTGAGACGCAAGGCCGTGTCCAAAGGAGACGTTCTCGATAGCATATTGTCGTCGAGGCGCAGAGCAGGCGCACGAGAAAGCATTCCGCGGGCCGACCATTGAACCCGCGCTCTTCGGCAGGCGCCGTACCAATCGTGCGCGGCCGCCCCATGGCAGCGGCCCCTTGAATCAACGACGCGTAATGGTGTTTGCTGACTTGAGGGTCGCCGTACGGCACCGTTTCCGGTTGCGTGGGCAGCGGCAGCACAGCTACGCGTGTCGCCTGAACGAGATGGACGCAGTCCGGACGAGGTCGACGGCATGCATCGGAGGAATCGACGTGTCGGATGACCCCTGCATTCCGCTGTCGCTTTACGGGCACGTATTTCTGCGGTACGCCGAGCCCCGTGCACGTTTGATTCGCGAGTTGCGTGGGCGATGATGTCGACAGCGATGCAGCTATAGGGTTCGGGTTGTGGTTTTGACCTGGCCGCGTTTTCGCTGGTGTCAGTGCCCGAATGCGTTACCACACCGCAGCTTAGAGCACTTGGAGCGAACGCTCGCGCTGCAGAACCCAGGGATCCTGAGCTCAATTCCCCACCCCTGTCCGCTTCGATCCAGATGAGCATTGTTTACCGTCGTGCGGTCGTGTACCACTATTGCGTGACGCTTGTTAGCGACCTCAGGCTATAGCGTTGGTACTGCATGCTCTGGCTAAACATTTTATCTACAGCGGAGACGCTGCACAACCATTGGGACTGACTAACTTCTCGCTGTCTGAACCAACGCACAACAGAATCACTTTGTAAACAGCTTCGATTCCGACGCAGACGGAGACTGCAACGTGCGACTTCAGTTGCCTTAGAACCTAGCGGGGTTATAACGCGATTCACCAAGCATAAAACGAAAACACTGAATGTCTCTCAGGGGACGTTTGTCCTTCTTTATCGCAAACACGGGACACGCGAAGCTATTCGTGGCTCGCGGGTGGCGTCAGCGCACCATGCTGGATGGTCATTCCAGCTTTTTTTCTTGCCGAGAAAACCAAATTTGGCGGTGCGAAATGTATGCCGCAAAAGGCATACTATCGCGAACAGTATGAGTTGAAAGAGTCCTTTGTGCTTCTTTGACCTACCTGCCAGTTTTTCTTAGGAAGCTGTGTTCTGAGCTACGAATGGAATGCAAAGTTGGGGTCTCATTCTTCGGACTGCTTGAAAACATTGAAAGATAACAGAACTTCTGGGGACCGCAGACGCCGAAGAAGGCTGGGTTGGGCATTTCAGCTTATGTGGTCCGCGGGTGTCTCGTGCCTAGCAGCAAGGCCACCCGCAGTGGTAGATGACGGGACGTCAGCGCATTCCACGTATAATCCCTGATGTCTTTGATGTACAGTACTCTTTTTACGTGTAATGCTCCGTAAGTTTTTCTCGACTCTTCGCGACAGCCTACGTTTGCGTTGGGGCGTATCGAGAAAGGCTTGTCAGAGATGGAACATACGTTAAATCAACCCAACAAAGCAAACAAACTTTTCTTATTCTACTCCTTCGTTGTATTTGCTGGTACTTACAAAATCAATTCGCAGTCGCAACTGACTGACGCACAGATTAACCGAGATTACTGAATAAGATATGTCGTCTTCCTCTTTTTACTAAATGGATCCCGACTTGACGTGACCGAAACGAACGAAGTTGAAAAGGGCTGACAAAGATGGCGTGGAGGCGAGCTGGACCATGTGCCAAAGATGTGTAACCCTTCTGCGGGATGAGATAACTGCGACAATTTGGCGAACGCATTGTCAGCGATTGTCCGCCTCGCTGCCTGGTATTTGATGCAGTCGTCGTTTGAGCTGAGTCCTCTGTATCTTCGCAGACAAAGAACTACTAATATAGGCATCGGTCTTTCTGTTATCCCTGTTAGTTTAGGTCGCGAGAGCGTGAAGGCATTTTTCTAACGCGACAAGAGTAACGCGGGTTCGTTCTTCCTTCACGGAAGCAGGAAAACGTAATCGAGCCTTTGTTACTGCCGGATGGATGCACCGCTGAGCGTGTTAAGAGGCGCCACTCTCGACCACCTTCGTAAATTGTAGAAAATACCTTCGCTATAGTCAACACGACGGGGTACGTTGCGTGTAAACGACGCTTAACCGACTTACAGGATCAGTCGACTTCCGGAGGGAGCCGAGAGAATGCGGCAGTTTACGGGCGTGAGCGTCGTGAACGATCTACTCCGCCCTAATGGAGCGCAGCGTTTTTGGGATGCACGGGCGCTTTTTTTCGCTACTTTAGAAGCGTTCTTGCAGACGACCGTGCATTTTACGGTGCTTCTCTCTCAGGTATTTGATGTGTATTTGATGGGGCGCCAAACACAGTCTGTGAGATGTAGCACGACCGACGATGAATTTCTCGTGTTTCCTCCGATAGGACTGCCTATTGCTCTTCTTCCCGGGGAGAGCGAAGTTTCTCAGAGCGGCGGCCGGTGTGAGTGGTATGGAGCTTGGAGACGTCGCTTATCGGCGCAAGGGTATAGTTGTTGGAGAACGAACGGGTGTGGCGCGAGGCAAGGCAAAAGCGTCCCTTCTATTTAAAATCACGTAACGTCACATCACTAAAAAATAAAATATCAAAAAACGTCGCCAAGCAATTACAATTTTTTTTTTTTTACATGAAACACACCTTTTGAAGAATATAATCTTGCTAAGCTTGAAGCTTGGGCGAGTTGGTACGAGCATACTTCAGAAGATGAAAACAGCGCAAAAACAACGGACCGGATGAAGGTATAGACACAGACAGAGCGCTGTCTGTGTCTATACCTTCATCCGGTCCGTCGTTTTTGCGCTGTTTTCATCTTCTGAAACATAATCTTGACGATCCCAATAACAGGGATTTCAAAACAAACAAAAAATTACCAGCGTACGAGCGTGAAATTGTCTGCGGATCGAACAAAAAATAAGATTTGATATATATACTTATCTTAAAATGCGTCGACCTGCCTCCACGACGTGGGAGCCACCGGTACACGTTCAATAAATTCCAACATGGATAAGCTGATCGCTTGCGTTTAAAGGAACCACGATGCATCAGATTCTACCTGACTTACTCGTTTTTTTCTTTTGTTTTTTGCGTAACAATAAATGTGTCTGAACGTGACTTTGATCGGCAGCGCGTCCGTCGATGCTGCCTGTACATCACGTTTCTCGTTTGCGTCGTTTCAAACCGACAATGAAAGTGCAAAGGACGCTATACGGGCCACCATACATCCAATCCACAGACGGGAGCGTGTCACGTGGCCATGCGGTTCGGCGGGCCGACGTGTGGGGCAGGAAGTCACGTGGCACGCGTGGCGTGCTAGATTGGCTAACGTGACTCGTAACCTTCCCAGTGGAAGTTTTGTGCCGCGCGGCCACGCTGGCGATGCGTCGTACAAAAGACTGTCTGCAAACACGGTCTGAGGCGTGTTTCTTCCTTGGATACGGTAATACTAGGGAATTTTAGAGAACCGTTTTTGCACATCCGATACGGTATACATGGGCCTTCCGGTACGCACTGCACATGCGCTACCTCAGAAGACTCCTCATGTACGCAGTTCGTACCGGAGGGCCCATCGTACCGTATCGGATGTGCGAAAACAGTTCCCTGAAATTTCTAGCAGGGAGTTTTAGGGAGCCGTTTTTGCACGTCCGATACGGTGCGATGGTTCTTCCGGTACGCACTGCGCATGCGCTACCCCAGAAGACTCCCATGTACGCAGTTCGTATTAGAGGGCCCATCATACCGTATCGGATGTGCAAAGACGGTTCCCTAAAACTCCCTAGTAGGGAATTTTAGGGAACCGTTCTTGCACGTCCGATACGGTATACGATGGGCCTTCCGGTACGCACTGCGCATGCGCTACCTGAGAAGACTCCCCATGTGCCCAGTTCGTACCGGAGGGCCCATTGTACCGTTTCGGATGTGCGAAAACGGTTCCCTAAAATTCCCCATTGTCCCATTGATCGTACAAAAACCGTCTGTAGCCCGATGTTCGGAGCATACGTGAGTACACGAAGCAAGCGTGCTCCGGAGGCGCTTGAGGCGTGACCGCAGATGTCGTCCTGTCAGCAGCGAACAGCGCGTCTTTTGGATGTTGTATACGAGCGGTGTGCCGAGCCGTGTTAGGCCTAATCCAGCGCTCCACACGCGTGGCGCGCGATTTCGCGCATTCCGCGCATCGCTCCGCACCCAACCGGAAAGTCACGTGGCACCCTCCGAGTTAGGGATTGGCTCCGCGGTGGCTCGGGTACACGCCGTTCCTTTGCGGCCCAATCACACGGCAAGACGCGAAGCGGAGTCATTTAGGGAAGCGGCAGGCTGTAGCAGCAAAGGCGAGACTCCGACCACGATTCACGGGGAGGTAATTTTAGAACGCAGCTCTTAGGCGCCCGTTTCGGGCTTGAGCGGCGTCGGCGTTGGCGTCGCCGTCAGCGTCGGCGTAACCGCGGCGTTGCATTATGGGACGTTTTCCCTCTAAATATAGTGGGTTTTGTTTTACCGATACATTTAGCGTGGTAATCGACGTCACGTGACCTCAACACCAATTCAGTTTCCCCGCTAAATTTAGCGGAAAATTTCCCGCTAAATTTAGGAGGACAATTTAGCGAATATTTCCCGCTAAATTGAAGAAGAGCAGGAGAGGAGAAAGGGAGGGTACGGAAGGGAGAGGGCATACCCTCCCCTCCGTACCATCCCCTCCTCCTCTCAAGAGCTGCGCTCTAGTTTCGCATTACAGAGATTTGTAAACATCTTTCATTCCTTTTATTATTACTTGCTTGGTTTTGAGTGCCGCACAAACAGCCCTAGGCCTTTTTTAATGGTTCATTGAAAAAAGATAGCTACCACTCCTCCACAAAACAAAGGTTTCTGTGTGATGGTGCAGCCGGCGCCGCTGTATCCTCTCGAACGTCAGTCGAGTCGATGTACCCAACCTCCCTGGAGTGGAATCCGTCCCAAAACATCATCTCGAAGATCCGTCAATCTGTCGTGAGCGACCGCGGGAACGTTGCACGGACAGACCCGACGCGTCAAAAACCGGCCCCAAACCGGCCACACTTGCAAAACAGGGCAAAGCGTGTTTCTTTCTTTGTTTTTGTTTTTTTTCCCGTGGCGAAGACGAGCGCAAATGGGATCCAGTGGTGCGGCATCTGGGCTTCCGCGAGGGAAGAGGAGTTGAGGTGGGAAGGGTGCAAAGGAGATTATGCCTTCTCTTAATTTTCTTCGGCGACGGAATCCGACTGATTAGCTGCGCTCGCCGAGGAAGACGGGCGCCCGAATGCAAACGGGCAGAGAAGAAAGTGAAACGAAAACGAGTTTTGAGTGTTTGAGACCGCGGTAGTGCGTGGATTCGCATCTTTTGGGGCGGGAACAAGCGGTGTGTGCCTGCGTTTATTTCTTCGTGCTCACGCGCGCTCTCGCTTCCGGCAGTTTGGAATTCGGACGTTTCTTTCGTGTTTTTTTTTCCGCGCAGAAACCAGTCCATTGCCCGTTCAGTCCGCTATTAGGGAAGTGGCACGTGCCCGTGGCGTGCCCTCCGACTGGCCGATCGTGCCTCTCTTCGCTTAGCGCGCGCACGGGCTCGCGCGATCCTTCGTGTCGGCTGTTGCGGCGACCCCCGTGGCCCTCGAGGAGTATATACCTTAGCGAGAATGACGTATGGGAGCCGTGTAGCTACAGCGTGTTTCTGTGGCGTGTGCGATTGCTGCGCGTCGTTTCTTGAGCGGAGGAAACGCTTCCGGCGCGTTTTCCCGCGCAACTGAGCGGGAAAGCTGAATTCGCGTTTTCCTCGCGCGCAGTGTGATCAAGTCGTGTGACACTGAATCAGTAACGTGACGTCACGTAATGCGACGCCACTGTTATGCCCTGTGACGTCACGTTACGTTACGTTGACATTGTGACGTTAGTGTGACACAGTCGAAGTCGATGTCGGTGATTTTTGTTTTCCTTGGATTACTGTGGGAGGTGAAGGATCTTTTAATTTGGTACAAGCTCGTTTTTAGTTGCAGACGATGTAGCCCGTAGAGCCTTCGTACTTATCCGGTGAGTTTCATTGGCACCGAGAAAACGCAGCAAAGCGGAACATTTAGGCAGTTTGGACGTGCATCTATCTCCCTCGGGTCCTCGATGGTCGGTGGCCGTTTCGGACAAATTGACCGGTGGTCACTTTAGGCAGACAGGCGGGTGTCTTTAGCGTCAACCTATAATTTCGGCCACCGTTGAACTTCCGGGATTTTCTTCGCGCGTTAATAGGGACTTTTAGGAAACCGTTACCGTGTTCCGCTTACCGCACTACCGCGGAGCCTTTGAAGCATGCTTTTAAGCGCGCGCCTTCCGCGGTTACGGTTATCACGCCGGGCGCGCGCTTAAACGCATGCTTCAAAGGCTCCGTTAGCGCGGCGCGCGGAACGCGGTAGCTGTTTGCTAAAAGTCCCTATTTACTTTTTAAGGGGGAAAGAAAATGAAAACGAGTTCGGAACGCTGCGTCCAAAATTAAGGAAACGGGCGCGCTCACAAAGCGGCGACGAGGCAGCGACCACCAGTGACGTCGGTCGGATGACATTGACCTTGACTTAGAATCTAGGCCGTGTCGCTGTCGCTCTCACCGCGGTTCTTTGACGACCTTTTCGCTTTGTTTCCCGCTCTTCCTTTCAGCGCGGGTTGACGGGAAACTCGATTTTGACGCTAAGGTGACGCGAAACATCGTTTTCTTCTTCTTCTTTCATTTTTTTTCGCTTGCATTGTAACTTTTGAGTCGACGGACGATACGATGTCGGCGAAGGTGAGTGCCGAGCGGCATGTCTTTTCAACCTGTTTTCACGTCCCCTTGACCCTCATGTTGTAAGCGTGAAGATAACGCCTGTAGTGCTGTACACATTTCCAAGAATCGCCTTATGCGCGCTGACATCTTTGTTTCGTGGGCTGTGGAAGGCTCTCTTCCACTAAACATGAGACTCCGCGCATGCGTACACAGTTCAGAGACTCGGCATTTTTTTTTTTTCACCTGGGCGACAAGCGCTGAAAAGTTTTATGGAGCCACTGGACAAGCTATACGCTTCAGAGTAATGACACTCCAGCCATCGGATGGTTGGATGTTAAAAAGGGTGGTAGCTTGCTCCACCTAGTGTAAGTCTCCAAAGACAAACATTCGATTTCTCCCGCCTTTCGAAGCGAATTTTCTCCCCTTAACTATCATGGTAGCCAGTTGCCTGAACCCTGAGCTTTCTCGACACCATACACCTAAAAGCTCAGGAAGATCAGGAAAATGGCGGCGGCCACCAGAGAATCAGGGAATGGAAATGACGGTACTCTAAGCGTAACCAATTTAGTGGCTCTATCGCACGTTTGGCACGCTTTGCCGGAGTCTCGCGCTCGCGCGCGGCGGGCCGTGATTTTGTAAAACATTAGAAGAATCCTTCGAGCAAATCGGCCCTGATAATATTTTGGGGGAGCCATTGTAAATCTGCGAGCCCGCGCATGCGCTGTAAACGGCGGCCCTGTTTGTGCCGTATAGGCCGCGTCGCGGCGGGATCGCGAGTATCCGATTCAAGCCAGTTCTCGGGGTCTCTTTCCTGGTGCGCGTCGGTTCGTTCTCGAAGCGCGCCTTCGCACGGCGCCGCCGCGGTGTTTGTCGGCGAAGCCGGCACTCACGCGATGTTCGCCGACGGCGGCGAGCGACCTCGATCGGCCGGCGCCTCGGTGGACTTGGCTATGCTCGGTGCAGCACCGTTGGCGGGCACGCGTACTCGATGGATGGACCCTTTTCGAGATACGGGCTTCGCCGTGCATATAGACTGCTGGCACGGGAAGAATTCGGCACTTCGCATAAAACGCGTTTTTTTGTTTTATTTTTTTATTTTACGAGTTAAGCGATTTGTTTGTGAACATGAGCTTGTTTGGGGCTCTTGTAACTCATCAAATCACTGAACTAATATACTCCGTTTTACATCAGGTTCGGTTGCAGTCAACACTGCGATACGATGAGTCAATCAAGCAGTGTGTTTAATATCACCGATTAGACCAGTCACGCGCAATAAATGCCCCTTAAACCTGCGGTTTTTTTTTGTTGTTTCGGCGAGTGATTGGTTTTGTCGGTCGTTGCAAATGCACAAAGACAACGAGTGGGGTGCCGATGCACTTTTAGTGCTTTTGAATAGCTCCATCGGGTATTTAGCGCCGGCTGCCGTCGGTCGTAATGTGGAACGGAGTACAGGTAATGGATTTGGCTAGGTTTAGTGTCCCTTTGAGTCCCGACGCAGTCGATCTTACGAGCTGATGGGAACCAATTAGACGACGTAAAAAGCGCACAATCATCGCTGGACCAATCATGAACAAGTTGCTCTTTTGACTCTGCTTGATTTGACCTATTACCTCGTAGCGTCCCTGTGGTTTTTTTCGTGACGTCACGACTAGTATTTGCCGCGCCGTGATTGGCATGATTAGCCTTGCCGTGAACCGCGCATGCATTATCTTAATACAGGAAGCTATGGTTTGGCCAGTCGCGAACTTCGACCACAGCGACGCCTTTGGTCGTGCACCTCGCTAATAGCTTAGCTAAGTCACTTCAAGGGCTTCGCTACTTCTTTTTGCCTATACCAGCGAAAAGGCGAGAATCTCGCATGGAATCGAGATTTGACTATCTTGATTGGTGGTAGATTGATTATTTTGATTGGGCAGAAGAGGGAGACGTAGGGAGACAGGGGTGCCTTTGATTGGTCCCTGCTCAATTCGATCCGCTACAATCGCATTCGTGTAAACCCAGCCATAAGCCGCGGATACATGGATGCGACCGTAGCGCATCGAATCGAGATATAACGATTGTGATTGGGTAGAAGAAAATGAAGCAGAGGAACCGGGCGCGTGTGATTGGTGCTTCCTCAATTCTATGCGCTACTGTCGCATCCGTGCAAACGCATCCATAGACGCGATCGAAGCGCATCGAATTGAGAAGGTATAGCACGGATAACGCGCACCTAATCCTCCCTTCTCTTCTCCTTCTGCCCAATCAGCACCCTCCAATTTCGATTCGACGTTCTGCGCTCGCGTTCATATAATTGCAATCTTTGATTAAACGTTGGCTGTCTCTCCAGTGATTACAGCAGGTATTAAACGCTCGTATTAGTAAAATGTCGAAGCAATACCATAAACAATATAAATACAATTATTCACAAAATATAGACATTGTTAATTGAAAATCCAAGAATTCAATCAATCACCGTGAATACACAACATTTTGACATTACTATGTGGCATCAGTGTGCAAGTAAAGTGGATTAGGTAAGAACGCAATGTTTCGGGAACGGTGAGGCCAGAGCCTTTAGCTGAGCGTTGAAAAAATCAGTGTTGGGTAAAGTACATCTAAAAGGTACTTCAAGTAAAGTACAAAGTAAATGAGACGTGATGTACTTTAAGTAAAGTAGTAAGTACACTGGGTGCAATGTACTTGAAGTAAAGTACTATAATTACAATGTACTTTAAAAGTAAAGTACAAGTATTTTAACACAATATTTCATGATGTCCTTTAATTCCCCTATACAGTGATTTTTAACTGGTATGCATTGCCCAGGGGTAATCAGGTGTGCATGACCTATTTTCAAAAACAGCGGCGAATATTTGATAAAGTCAGGTGGCCACGGAGTAGTTATCTTCAGGAATGGAGCCAAATTCAGATGTTCCTCTTCTGAATTTGGCATCGCTTCCACTGGATTATTGCACCGAAGGGGTTAAATGAACTAGGAGAGAGCATGACGTCAGCCCCGTAGCTTCCGCAAGCAATCCTCTCATAGAGGAGTGTCCTCTCTTTAATGAAAAAAACAGTGAGTGTGAAAGCGAGCTGGTGATAATTAATCATAATGTGACACCTGAGATTGGGGTGCGAAAAAATTAAGGAACTTTTCAAGACGAAGGAAAAGACAAAAGAGAATGTCTCAAAACATTGTGACATTCTCCTCTGTTGTCTTTTCTTCGACCTGAAAGTTTAATTGTTCCGCACCACAGTTTCAGGTGCTAGATTATGATTAATTTTGCTCTCATAATATTTTAAACCTCCTCGCATTCGCTGACCGACCGAGAAGTAGCGAGAGTTCAAAAAGCTACTGGAAAGCCGCCCCCAGAACAAGCAGAGCGATGCCTCGTCTGCTCACGTTTTCGGTGAGAGTAGAATATCCCTCCCAGTATTTCTTCGGAGTTGACAAAGCATCATTTTGTAATACAAATTTAACCAAACTAAATTTCGGGAATGTACTTTGAAGTCGGGAATTGTACTTTCCTCGGAAAGTACCCGAAAAAACTACTTCAAGTAAAGTACAAGTACATACTCAGAAAATGTACTTCAAGTAAAGTACAAGTTTCCTAAACCTACTTGAAGTAGTACTTTAAGTACAATGTACTTGAAGTACTTCCCAACACTGGAAGAAATGAAGTGGATGCGGTTACTATTGAAGTCTTGACTCGCATCATGCCTGTGGATGACCCGTGCGAAAAAGAAGACGTGCAGATGACGTGATATACGGCGAGTTTGGCTGAACATTGCAGTAGAATTTGTGAAAGAGTTATGACGTAAAAACATTAACGACGACCTAATATAATATCTAGTTCAACACGTTTTTTTTTATTGTAACATCCGTTTTATATAAATACCTAGTAAATACACACATAACTGCGCGATTGCAAGATGATTCCAATTGATGCTTTACGTAATTTTAGAACGGTCCCATCAGGTATGGATCGAGGCAGCGTACTCTAAATTTGAGCGGAATAACTTTTTTATGTGCGGCAAGTTCCAAGTTCTATAGTGCGAGTCTGAAGCGACGTGTTAGTTGTCTCAGCGATATGTTACACTCGGAGATTACGTAGTAACATGTAAAGCTTAAGATAGATTTTAAGCTGGAGAACCTATAATGTAACTTCTACACCGGAGTAACCTAGAAAATAAGGTCTATACAACGGCAGTCGTTTTGATGTTGCAAATATTTTCGCCAAGACTCCAGGTTATAAGGCCCATATTGAAAACCACAATACCGATTCATAGCTAGGTTACCTCAGTAGTAGCCGACGTGTAAGCTTTACACACTAACGTATAAAAAAACGCGGTAACCTTGAAGGATAACAGGTGAGGACATCGATGGAATAAGGTAGTGTACACTGACTTAATTTTTGTAACATTAGCCACAAGTTGCATCAGGTTTGAATAAACTTTCTGTTCATTTTAAAAGGTACTTGATCCATCCGAGTGCTAATGTCGCGATACCTCCAAAAAACAAACCGTTCGCAGGCGGACGGATAATGAATAAGGAAAAGAAGGTGAACCAAGATGGCGCCCTAGGAGACGCCGGGGGTGACGGGTGCGGTCACTCTAAGGGCTACGTGCGGTCGCCCTAATGGGGAGAGCAGCCCAACAACTGCTAATTGCGAGCGAAGCTAATGAATTAATGGATTGCCAGGAACCGCATTACGCGTAATGCGTGCCTACGCATTTCTCTGAACCTAATTGACCGCGCTTTTAGACTGCCGCCTGAAGATATATGCCGAAAGTCCGCAAGCGACGTGACAAAACGGTCGTGTTGCAGGCGCCGATAGCGGACGAAGCGATCGACTTATTTCGCTCCCTTATAATCCCGCGCTCACAAACGACCTCAAAGCGGAAGGGTGATACTTCGACGAGAACGCGCGCGTAAATAACAATGCAACAAAAAAATGAACAGAAATAATAATAAGAAGAAAACGAAGCGGAAGCGTTGAGAAATGATTCTCCCGCCGTTCGGTAAATTGTCGAGCGGATTACGGAAAGAAATCAGCGGATGTGGAGCGAACTCTTCGGTATATGCTTTTAAAGTAGGCTGTGTTGTAGCAGCGTAATGTATACCGTTCCGGTTCTTTTTCTGTTTCGTTTATCGATAACTTTGACGCATTTCTGTGTGTTTGCAGTGACGGTATGCTCTGCATAACCGCGCGACAAGAGGGCAAGTGACGATATCTTTACATAAAACAAAAACGAATATCATAAAAAAGAAGAAGAAGAAGCTTTGCAGTGAGTGCAGCGGCGTCCTGGCTCCAAATTTGGAACAGGAAGCGATCGATGTTGTTGCTCCTCTTTCCTGGCTTCGTTGCTCCGAGTGCCTCCCCGTAAGTTGGCTTTGCCTCGCGAAGACGAGCGTTGCCCCGGAGCTATTCCAACGAGACCTGGGGAGCGGGGTGCATCCGTTCATTCTTAAGCTGACAGTACGGTGGAAGCTACGCCCTCGTTAAACCGATCATACGCCTTTCTTTGGCCACGTGATCACACTCGCCAACCCATACTTGCGCGCAGATAGCCGGGTCAGGTGATGCAAGATTGGTCCGTGGCTAACGCGTAGCTTTCACCGAGCTGGCGGGTTAGCGATGACCGGAGTGGAGAGTCGTGCACGGAGCGTCCCGGTGGTTAGCTCGAGTTTAGCGGCTAAAAATATGCGACTAATAGCACGTTGCTTTACTTCCTGTCGTACCGGGAGGCTCGAATTATAGTGAACTCTGTTTTGTGAGTCTCGTCACCTGTCGCTCGTAAAAAGAAAAAAAAAAAAAGAAAAGCGTAGCGTGAAAGGTGACAACACCTATTTTGTGTCTGCTGGGGTTGCGGAGGCCGTGCAAAACTGCACTGTTTTTTTTCTGTTTTTGTTTTTTTTGGGGGGGGGGGGTGTTTGTTTTAGTGCAAATTTATTGATGTGTGACATGATTCCTGTGTCTTGAAACGTGTATGTAGAATGACTGGATAATATTCAGCTTCGAAACCGTTCCGATACGTTAAATGGGTGCTACGCGCGAAAAGCGTTTGGAAATGTTCCGGACAGTGTGGACAGATTTGCGTTTCCACTTGCGCTGACTTTTCTTTTTTCTTTTTTTGTGAAAACTTGATGGTGCGAGTAGTAAGAGTGTAGTAAACGTGCGCGTTGCGTTTTGTGTTCCTTATAAACATACTGTGCAGCAGACATGGTATACTGGACGAGTATTGAGTGGCACATACGATGTATAGAGGGCATCGTTACTGAGCGCTTCTATTTGTTAGATTCGCAAAACCGCTCCTGACAAAGCGAATTCGATTAATAGGTATTGGGGGAAATAGAATCGAGGATGATCGTTTCAGTAGACGTAGTCAGCATTTAGCGCGCGACTTATGAATGTGTTAGAAACGAGCGAAGTATTCGATCAAAAGTGGCACCCTCAAACCTATTTCTTGCCCTTTGTCCACCTAACACATGCCCTGTGGGGTTTGGCGAGGCACGTGTGCGCTTACTTTTTGGAAAGTATACACTAGCAATTGTTACAAGGTGAAAACAAGCACGCACGCATTCAAGATATGTGTATGGCTGGCGAGCCGCAAGTACCAGAGCCGGCTTGCTCAGTGTCTTAGCAAATACTTTCTGAACGAAGGCCTTCTAAACCTGGGGCCTGGGGTCTCAAGCTTGGAAGCTTGAAACTCGACTTTACGTGCCGTTCTGTTCGTGCACGCTAGTTTTGACAGTTTTTTTTTTCCAAAAGTCTTTGCCAAGATAATTTTTAGCAAGCCGATCTAGGAGATACGAGTTTCCTCTTTGTGTTCATGTATTTATGTTTCAGCTTGATTTCATACATCGTTTGACTCGGGAAGGCTCTGTCCAAATTCGGAAAACACTGAATAAAAATGACTGTGGTCTGGTTTTGTATCCACGTGACAGAGATAAGTTATGTTACGTCGTGCGCTTGTAAGTTCGATTCTCGCCGATTTCTCGAGCTTTCGTTTCCGTGTCTGTTCTGCCCAGGCCGCGCTGTCCCTAACCCTCGGTACAGCGGCGGGGTTGTCAGTGTCGAACCCGTCGGGCGAACGCGGCGTGGGAACTTATTTATAGCCGATCTCCGCAGACCTGTGCAATGCTCCCGCCGACGTGCATTACAAGTTCCCAAGCTCTACGTGCGCGCAATAGTGTGTGTGTGTGTGTTTGTTTGTTATACGCGGAGTGAAATTGCGTTTGGATAGTGGGACGGAGCGAAGCCTGGTCTGCGAGCCCGTTATTTTGCGCTATGAAAGGGTCGGGGAGAGGGACCAAGGCATTCTAGATAACAAGGCCGTGGTGCTCGAATTCTTGACGTCACTCGAAGGAGGCCAACGCAGATGATGTGATCCGAACGCTGGCGCAGCTCTCGTGTCCAATATCTGTCCCGCGTTGGCCTCCTTTGGATGACGTCACAAATTCAGCACTGCGGCCTCGCTATATATGAGGTGTAGGGGGGGGGGGGCGCTGTGTACCATTGAGAGGAGGAAAATTGTTTTGGAAACAATGGCATTTACGCCTTATATATAGCAAGCGTTTGCGCGAGCAGAAAGGAAGAGTCACAAGGAAGAAGAAATCGCAACAATCTTTAGTTTTTTTTTTTGTTTTTTAAAGGGCAACAAGTTTTTGGTTTTACATCTGAACCTGGCCTCGCGGTTAAGCGGGTCGTTGTGTCTGGGGGAGGTAAAGGTGGTGGGGGGCGCAACAACTGAAAAATAATGGGACCTCTTTTTTTTTTTTAAGTCTGGTGTTTCTAAAAATACGCGTCGGCAACCGGTTTAAATTCTAATTTTCTTTTTTTTACCTCGTTTATTAAGCGCTGTGGGTCGAGCGTACACGATCGCTCGAAAGGGCCAATTTTCGCGTCACGCACATGTCAAAGCCGCGAATGTCGGCTGCTGGAAGACAACTCGGCCTGTTACAAGAAGGGCATATACCCAATTAACTTTGTTCGCAAGCATTGGAAAAGCCGCATTGGTGACCCGGTCACGTAAGAGGAGCACACCGCCTGTTCGCGAACAAGGTTGTTTGTCGCCGGTCGGTGAAACCGAAGAGACGGAAAACGGTTGGGGATTCGTTGGTGAAGTCCGACCGGAACGTGCCTCTTGAATTCCGAGTCATGTGTACCAAAAGTGGGAAAAAGTATAAAAACTGATCTTGGGAGGCACGACCTCTGACGCAGCTAGAACACGTAGAGCTCTGGAACGCAAACCTGCGCTTGACGGTATCTTTATAAAATGTGTGCGTTAGTAATAGTTTAAGACGCGTTAGAGCGTGCCCGCTTCCAGTTTTCGTCCTCTATTTTTTTTTTTTTGTGCTCAAGCGCCATGGTTAATATTTTTTTTTATTGCATCTATATGTTAATACGCCAGTTTTCTCCATGGCGGAGCTTTCTTTTCCGACCGTCACGATTCCAGTATCGATGAAATAGTTCTCGTTCTTAGTTTAGTCCAGCGTGTTTCGAGCCGAGTAAGACTGACAAGTGGTTTCTATAGCTTAAACTGCGGGAAGTTTCCGCGAACGGTTTTGTCGGATGTTCGACCGGTGAGGCTCCGTTTCAGCACAACTTGCCATGAAACGGTCGACGCGAGTCGGTGAGGACGTGACAGATCTCCGCGAGAGGAGTGCACGTTGATGGTACGTTGTCACGTACGACTTTCTGGCGCTCTGATTGGCTCGCTAGAGCCGCAGGTTTTTGGGTTTACGGCATGTAGGTCCCCGTGCCTGTTTTTGCTCGTCCGGTTGACTGATTGTCGTGACAGTATGGTAGAAGGTGTTGTAATCGAGCCCGTGCTGTTGTCAGAGGTTGCGAGCTTAAGTGTGTAGATAAAAAAAAAAAAGGCGCGTCGTTGTCGTCGTTTCGTATGTAGGATGCGTTACATAATTATTGTGACATCGTGTTTTCGAGCCCTAAAATTTCCGTTGAGCAGATAAAGAAACACAGTTTTGCACGGTGATTATCCTTCGCAGGCTCGCTATTCCGTATAAAATTCCGAATAAGCTATGGCGAAAGTATTACAGTGCGCTACTCCACGTTGCAATTTTAGAACTCTCATACTATGTACCCTTGATGTTAAATAACTTGTTTGTAAAGCATTATTACGGCGCATATTGAAATTAGGAAGTATTGTTTTGGATTCCTACCCATTGCCTGATATCGATAAAGTAAGAAAAGGTGCAAATACTTTAAACACTTCTGGAGTCATTGCTTCGCACTCGTCACTAACATGTAAATCTAACTTCTCGCACGCACTGCAAAAAAAAAAAAAATGATGGAATGAAGAAAAAAAATAGTATAATGAATACTATGCATATTACCACAGAGAAACAAAAGCGCGCCGTCATGGCGTTCGTCATTTTTCTGTACGTGTTCTATCATCGGTTAAACCAATCAAGTGCAATGGATACCTTATTACTTTCGCTTTTAGTGTATGTATGAGTGGTTGTATGTGCCCTTAGTTGTGTATGCCTTCGACCGCTCTTTAGTGATGAAACCAAGTATAGAACCTCACACTCAAGAAGAGCAGCTTGATAACTTAATAATTTGTCTAGACTGGTTTGAATATTCGTTTTGTTTTTGTTGAACGATATCAGATTGGCATTCCTGACTCTCCCGCATCGTGGAGACCAGTTCACTACAATTTTCTGCACCAATAGGCACCCAGGTTGTTTTTGTTTTCCTGTATATACATCTGATTTCAATTAAATTTTTTTATCCTTTTCCTACCGCACCCATTTCTCGGCGTAACGGTACCTCTAAATTAATCGGCATCGCCTTATCGAGTGCAAGCGTCCAACGAGACGCGAAAGCTGGCGTCACTATCGGTACCTTCAGGCTACGCCTCCGCAGCAAGCGCTTTAGCAAATTGACTTTCGTTCGTAACACTTCCCCAATTTTAATAGCACTCCAGCTCGGCTGACGGATTGTCTGGAGAAAGAGATCACGCTGCCTTGTAGTGCTCGCGGAGGCACCTTTCGCGCGCCGCGCCGGTGTGTAGAGCGAGTGCGTGCGCGCGGAAAGCAACGAACCTTGGATCTGGAAGAGATATATGGTCCGAGGGGCGCGGTGCCTATATTTCCTTCGCTCCCTCTAAGCTGACAGTGTGGTGCGAGCCACACGCGCTCGCCACACACCATTCGACCGCCACCCTTTCCTCCACCTGACACCGCTCTCTGCGCGCGGGTGTGGGGCGGGAGCGTGATCACGTGACACACGATAGATACACGATTTGTCCAACGAGCACGCGTACCTGCCACCGTGTACTGTCAGGCTTAAGGGGGCTGGAACGGAACAAAACGCTCGGTATACGATGCGAGTCTGACAACATGCCGACTCGCACACCTCGGCACTGCCTTGGCGTCCTTGGCTACCGAGAGCCTGTAGGTCTTGCGCTCGCGCGCCGCGGGCAATTTAGATGCACAATAAAAACGGGCGGGCTTTCTCAAAACAGTTTTTTTTTTCTTCCGCGTTAGGGCAGCTCTCGCACGATTTGCGATCTCACTTCGGATAACCCGGCGGTGTGTGTGTATGTGCAGTGTTCGTGACACCCTGCCCGTTGTACACCCCTAGGCACACATTGTTTCAAACAGATGTATAGTATGTGCTCGTTCCTATTATACACTCCTCGAATGTTTTGCGTTTGGTGCGTCTTGTTTCTCGGTTTCCCTTCGTTTTAGTTTGTCTTTTTCGGAGCGCAAGTTCGTCTGCTTCTTTTTGCAGGGGTTCTGGTGACGTCAGAACGCCGAGCTCTGATTGGCTCTGATCGAAAGCTGCCTTGAGGTCTACTCAATATCCTCCAATCAGAGCCAATCAGAGCTCGGCGTCTTTCTCACATCACCATGACCCCCCCCCCCCCCCCCCCGCGCAAAAGAAGCAGACGAACTTGCGTTCCGCACACTCCATTCCACTTGCACGTCCCACGCGCCGCCGACGCCGCGATTCGATTGACCCAAGAGGGCAGTGCCGAAAGTTCCATCGTCACATGCGCTCATGAGAGAGTTTTAGGGAAACGTCTTTTTGCGCGTCCGATAAGATATACGATGGGCTCTCCGGTACGAACTGCGCATGCGCTACCGCATAAGACTCGCACATGCGCGGTGCGTATACCGGAGGAGGCCCATCGTATACCGTGTCAGATGTGCAAAAACGGTTCCCTAAAACTCTCTATACCTGTTTTCACCTGAAGAACCGTAGTAAAAAAAAAGTCCGGCTCCTCGCGGAGCATTACTAATTTCCTCTTTATCCTGATAATTAAGATATATGTAGGTGAATTTAAGATTACATATATGCTATCTTACCAAGACGTAAGCGTTTCGAACGCTAAAATCATCGCTTTTTTCCCCCGACAACCAAATCTCGTAAGAACTACTTCGCGCCGCGTATGAACAATGCGCAAAACTTCCTTTCATTCTTGAGGTGAAAACGGGTATAGTGTCCTTTGTGCACCTGCTACCACCGAAACGCAGAAACACGACGAACGCCGTGACGGTGCGCTTTTGACGCTGCCTGATTGGCTACATCGGAGCATTAGCGATCGGCCGAGGTATAGGACTTAAGGTGAAACGAAGTATATAGTACGTTTCGCCTGTTTATTTTTTTTTTAAACAAAGTAAACGGCAATTTTAGCCGTATCTTTTTCGCAAGGCCGTGTACAAAGAAGACGCCAAAGGGTTTTTGAACCCTAAAATGTAAGTTTAGATATTAAGACGGAGGAGAGTTTTTAGCTGCGTAAAGTTGCGGAAACGCAAAACATTATACACTACGTATTTTGCTATATTTTTGTTTTTCTAAAGGTGATTCTGCGACGACGTTTTGGGGTACAGACGACGACACGATTAGCACGAACGAGTCTTCAACTAATAAATGTGCTGCAATGAAAAAGAAAAGAAAAAAAAACTACTTGTATAGGTGAGAAAGGCTAATTTTCAACATTAACCTGGGCGGTGAGATTTTCTGCTAGTACGCTGTTTCAACAAAATGTGAAGAAGCGCCTCGCTCTAACCATGTCGCTCGTTGTACGTTGGGGAGGACATTTTCTGCCCGTTTAAAATACGATATGAAAATAAAAACGCGGCGCAGTTTGACATACAACAAACTGAGCCGATGGTTGCGTTAAAAACAAAAAACACATTTGTCCCATTTTGTATTATCTCGTAAAAAAAGCGGGGAAAAATCTGCTGTTAATAATGTCGAATGTATACGAGTATGACAATATGAGGACAACATTCTCTCGTTACTAATTTCTGCTTAATAAATACGTTGTTTCGTTCGTTTAAGCTGCTAGTCGAACTTGGCCGAGTTTGTCGTTGTAAAAATTGGCATGGTATTTCTTGTTTCGGGAAGTGATTCTGATACTTAACTTACTTGTTTTTAACTTGATAATTAACGGCCTTCGCTGATTTGTTACCTTTTCATAATTCGCGAACGAGTTATTTTTTTTATTACTATAACCAGACTGTGCCTGCTTTAATGTTACTATAAATTATAAAATAAAGAAATATATACATAAATAGCTGCTCATCTTAGCAATCACTACGACCTTGCTGACAGATTCCTGCGAGGACAAGGTTTGTTTTAGCAGCGCTTTCCGCGATTATAAGCGAGGAAAACCAGAAAGTTGGACTCTTTTTTTATTAATATATTTCTTTTTTACGCGAAGCTTTTGATGTATTTGGAGGTCAAAAACGAAGCATCCTTGGAATAAAAAGAAAGGTTAAAAAATAAGGGAGTCAAGTCGGACTGTGTGTGGAGAAGTTACCCGACACGGAAAGCTTTCATTATAATAACACTGGGAGCTGGCAACTTTTATGCGCTCTAACGTCACATTTTATGACCACCTGGCTTTCGTCTCAGAAACAATATTTTACTGCGAATTCCTTTGGGGCATCCTTACCGGAAATAATATACTTCGCACGTTTGACAACAGCGTTGGTAAGATGTTTCCTTTCCCTGTATCTTATTACTGATATTATATTAATTTATTGAACATGCGTCCCTATAGCGTAATCTCTCGTTCTGTAAGTTCTTATGATTTCTAGGTGTTTACGTGTGCAAATCAATGCGTTATTATCCGTGTGCAGATTTCATATCTGTAATTCCTATATCATACATCCCACCCATTTCTTGAGTTTGAGGTAGCCGGTCTCAATATGCGAGAGCAAATTCTTCACTTCATCAAATAAACACCGAAATGGATTGACAAGATCGCCATCATGATAGCCCGAACAAACCCAGAAAGTTCAAATATGTCGCGGGTCAGAGCAACTTGCTCGGTATTGAACGCAAATCGCACTTGTAACATGATGCCCGACCACAAATATACCCAGGTGTTGAGAGAGAACATTTTCGCACTGTTGGCGGTCACTTGTCTACACGGGCATGGTTTAGAGGAGGTTATACACTCTCATAAGTCACAAATGGGCGAATAAGTGATTTAAGATGGAGGGGTGGTGGTGAAAGCGTTGTACGCGTACTTACGACATGACTCCTCGTCTAAGTCACCCGTCGAGTCCCGATCACCACACGCCTGCAGCGTCCACCGCGGCCGTCGCGACGCGGAGGGGCCACCACTGCACTTTAATCCGCAGATAATCCGATGGATCCGTGGCCGTGTCTCACGCACGCGTACGCAGGTATCACAACGACGACGACGACGATCCACACTCACGGCGACCACGATGGAGCTTCCATAAAGTCGTAATAGTGATTTCAGAAAGGCAAGGTGACGGAGAACAGAGGGACGCTGACGGAGTTTGAGATGTCAGAGACGTTGACGTGCCGGGATATATCCTTTTGGGGAATTATAATGGCGACCGTTGGAAGGCAATCCTCAGTTGAGTATATCCTTGGATTGGAGTTTCGGGGGCGATGTCAACGCGAAAGATACTTTTGCATGCACAAACTGAAACGAGTGCAGCGTCGCGGGTCGCACTCTAGGTCCGTGGAGGATGAAGACGCGTCGACTCCCGCGCTGCGCGCAGCTCTGCTCCGCGATTTGTGAATAACCCCCGTTAGTCGTCGATTTCAATCGCGCCATCTCACCTCCTCCTCCCATGCTCCTCCTCCGCTCTTCATTTCGTTCCTGGCTAGCAGACGACGTTGGAAGAAAAAGCAGAAGGCACGAAGATGGGTGAGGGGAAACCAGGCCACTGGACCTACCTGGCGCTGCTCTCGGCGAGAGGGAAAGGACGAAAATTTGTTCCTCTTCTTTTCGTTTTGGCGTGCTGCACGCACGCTGAACGTTTATTCCTCCGAACGTGGAAGAGGAGGAGGCGACAGAAAGAGGGTCCCTTTCTTCTTGGCCACAGGGTACCTTCTCCATCGGTGGTTCGCTCTTTTTTCCTCTTGGACCGCTCGGACCGCGTGCGGTCTTTTGTTTCAAGAGCGGGACTCAGGAAAAAAAGCGGAATCGTGTTGTTTTTGTTTGTTTCTACGTTGCGTTAGTTCGGGGTGTCGTGGGTTGAGTTGCGGAGGTCGTTCCGCGGGGTCCGTTTGTCGTTTCAAAATGTGCGCTCGTTGCGCGTCTGGGACGTTGTCAAGTGCGCCGACGCGGCGGCGAGGGTTGTGCCGTGACACGACCGCGGAGAGAAAGCGCCCACTATGCGTCGGAAGGACCGCTTCCGGTCTTGCTAGCGAGCGTTTCGAGTGCCGGTCGTCGGTTGGAGGTTGGCGTACAAGTGATTGCGCCGAGACTAATGGCTCCTCTGGCTGCGATTACAGCGGTGTACACGTCATTCGCTTCGTTGTGTGTACATTACTGGATGTGAGGCCATCCTTTCGCGCCCCTCGTGCAGGTGGAGAACACGCAAAAAAAATTATTTCGTTGTTGTAAACACGCAAGAAAAGGCTGTACTCCGTTTCGTACTCGGTGTTCGAGGCTATCAAACAGGCAATTAATTCGGTATATGTATCGCACTCCGTTACGTACTTAAGCCACACACTTCTCGTACATCATACACGAGACACGGATGACTCCTCTTCTGGATGCTATTACGATCGTGGACACATGGTTCTCCTTGGGGTGTTGCACACCGCTGGATGTGAGGCCCTTCCTCGCGGCGCTCTCGTGGATGGGGAAGACCAGATGGTTCGTCTCGTTGACGTGACTTTGGAAGTTGTTTCCACTCTAAGCAAAAATGACGTTTTGTTTTTTGTTTTTTGTTTTTTTTCCCCTTAAATATTGCGCTTGTTTTCTCCGCTTTGAGCCGAGCTGGTAAAACGGAAAAGTGGTTCTTGTTCTTCACGCGACAGTAGAATTCCGCGCCCCAGAGTTCTCGTTACCTTGGAACAAGCTAATACCAACGATCGTTTTCGTGTGTTTTTAGTAAGATTATTCGGCGAACCTTAGTAGTTTGATCGAAAAATTGCTGTTTTTTATTTATTTATTTTGTCACAAATATACTTGGAAAGGTAAATTTGCCGTTTGACAGCAATATGTGACTGACCGGTTCATGCCTGCACAACCGTCTTTCAATGTATGCTTATTTTCTTTTTCTTCCCTTGCGTCTACCTTCATCGCGTGACAGGTAACACGTGTGCAATCTCACTCTTTCTGCGCATCAGTAGTTCGACTCTATGCAACGTTGTAATGCGCCCGATAAAACGATTTATTGAAGGGCTTTGAAAAGAGATTGGAATTCTTTTACGCACGATTGCGAAGCAAATTATACAGATCATATACGTTGCGATAGAAAGTTCGCAGTATTTAGTGACGAAATACGCATCTCGACGTGGTCACATCGCTCGGAAATATCCCTCCAGCCATACAATTGTTTTTTTAAATACAGTCTAATCTCGTTAATCCAAACTCTCTTAATTCAAACTTGCGGATAATTCGAACTAACACGCAGGTTCCATCATATGCGTCTCTATGGGAAAAAACTCCCGGTAATTCAAACTTTGCTTTATTCAAACAAATTTTCGGTCCCCCTCGAGTTTGAATTAACGAGATTTGACTGTATATATAATCACGTTTACGATTCGGGCTTGGGGTGCCCGCACTCAGCACTGTTTGATTTCGATGATCACATTCTCATTTCGCACATTTACGGGGTGTGTCGGTGTATCTGGAAGGTATCCGGGATCACGAGTGGTGAGGTGCGAGGTTTTTACATGCATGAATTCGTAACTACCAAATTTTTGTTTTTCTTGAGATCTTTCTTCCAGCCTTGAACTCATGCCCGAAGCAAGAGACGTTGACATTCGTAACATACTCTAATTTGTAATTTTTGTTTTTCTTGACGCCTTGTGTTTTTGTTTGTTTTTTAGAATTTATTTTTCCACTCTTGCGCACCGTGAAATCTGTAGTGAAAAAAAGAAGAAGAAAAAGATGAAGAAAAAAAAGCTACATACCGACGATTTGGAATTTTACTCCTTCGTCGTGGCGATATTTTTTCTCGCCCAGACTACAGGAATGATGTTTTTGCGCGGTTGCCTCTGACAACCTTCATAACCGTCGCGAATTCCAGTATTTGCTTTTCTTCTTGACTTTTATTTTCCTTTAATTATGTCTTACGCTTCTCCGCGTCCGTCCGTAACTATCGCAAAACAGTTGCAAGGGATGTAGCTGACGGGAGGGAATTCCACCCTGCTGAGAAGCTCGCGGATGTTTGCTCGAAACGGATTATGTTAATCTGTCTCTTCGTGACACAGCCCTGCTACTGTGCCTCGCGTTAGTGTCTACACCTTCTGCGAGCATGCGGAGAAGCTTGCGCGCACGCGAGTATGCTTGTTAATGTTTGTTTCTTTTCTTTATTTTCTTTTATGAATCGGTAAATTCTTAGGAGCTACGATGATAAACGTAATCTTTACGTTATACATGAGAAATGAATTCTCTTTGCGATTCCCGATTCTCGAGAGAAATGTTATTAATGTTACGCCCACCTGTCCGCGCATACCTGTTTGAGGTACGAAATTGATATGTTTTCGAAGAGGTTCGCTCTATTTAAAGCTTTGCCGCGCGTTCTATTTCTCGGTTAGCATAATCCCTTTTGTGTGTGTGTGTGTGTGAATCATGGTCAAAGTGGTAGTCCGAGACTGCAGCACCATGGCGGCTCGGCGGCTTCGTGCATCTGAATTTCATTCGCCCTTATATACTTGGTGGCGGCTGGATGTCCCAAGCGCAGCCGTGACATAGACGCTTTCTCGTACTTTCCATCTTATCTTAGTCGACTCGATTGCGGTCGTTGTTGGTTTGAGACGCGCGACGTGTCCAACAATGGGTTGGTCGGGACGGTGGCGTGGCTTGGCGGATGAGTATGCGGCGCGACGCTCCACTTGAACGCGCTGCACAATGGAGCCCCCACGGGAACAACGTTCTCGTCCAAGGATTTCTTCGGGCAGCACGGCGGCGGCTGCCGTCGCCCGCCATCGTAGTACCTCGGAAACGTCACTAATGAGAGCGACGCCGGACGCCAGGAAAAGCTCCTAATTGCCCGAATGTCGCCCGCCCGTTGGCGACGCGCGCTGTTTCATGCAAATGCGTCTGCAGGTTTCTTGTTGTTCTTGAGCTCGGAATGGACGCTCGCGTGTTTCCTCGTTCGGAGTCGTTGGGACGGCGTTTCAGTCGATCGGACGGGCTGCTAAGAAAGCGCGTACCCCGAAACTGGTGCTGTAGGCGCACGTTCCTTGCTAAGCCACGTCGGTGTGCTGGATATCAGTTGGTCTTACGCAACCCCTTTGGAAAGTCGCGTGCCTATTAGAACTGCCAAGTTCAGAACCACTGCCTAAAACTATACACGATTGGTACGAAATGGAATTAGCAGCGTTTCTAGAGTTGCAACGTTTGCTGTGTCTTTTCTATGCGTCATTGTGCAGGGACTGCACAGCTTCTAACAACGTGTTGATCGATGCGATTGCGCCATTTTGGTTGACACTGTTTTAACTTGTATCCTCCCTGTGATTATACGTGCTATCGGTATCTAGACATCGGCGTACTCTAAGAAGTCCATTGGTGTATCCTAGGTTAATTACTATGCAACAGGTTACGACGAACGCGGCAACATTCTATACTTTCTTACAAAAGAAAAAAACACAAACAAGAAAGAAGTTTGGGACTGAGAAAAGCAATAAAGAGGATCAATGCACGTCCAACGCTGCAGAGGTGCGTGCGCCTGTGCGGATCGCTTTTCACAGATCGTTTTTTCCGCGCGAATATCTCGCGCGAACAATGGGTTTCGTGGTGGCTATACGGCTTTTCGCGCCCGTCTTCGATAGCGCGCTGCTGCACGCAGCTTCCGAGAGCCGAGAGATCATTTTCCTCGTTGCCATCGTTGGACATCGCTCAGCCGGCGACGAATGGACGTTGCTAGTCTGGATAGTAACGGCTACTATGGGAAAACGCGAGACATGCCGGAAGAATGACGCGTACGAATTTCCGCTTCCATGTGCCCTTCTTCATGTGTGGCACTCGTCAGCGTAGAGAAAAAAGGAATAATCCGTCAGGAATTCGGCTTCCCTTCGCTTCTATTAGAGAGGTGAATTTAGCTGTCGTTTCGCGTGGCTTTTTGTGCGGCTTCAAAACTGGGATGCTTCAGGTAGCGGCTTCACTTTGCTCGTTCGGGAGAGAGGAATTTAGCTGGCTGCCATTTAGCGCGGCTAATGACGCCGGCTCGCTCCATGGGACAGTTTATGCTTTCGCACTATAGAAGAAAGAAAATATTGTCGTTTTGGTTTATATTTGGGCCTTCGCAAGCGGCGTCCATGTGTGTGTGTGTGTGTATCTTGGACCGCAGTGGTTGCTTGAGGCGTCTCAAGTTTCACAACGACTCCACATTTTGTTTGTTGTAGCGGGGGGGGGGGGGGGTTACGCGACTGGTCGGTTGTCGTGAGTGAGTGTGTGCCTGCTTGTGGTCGTTACGGAGACACTTATAGAGCAGCAGCGCGGAAGCTGTATAGCTGCTCCTGCCGCGGGCTCGTGCATGAGTATGCGCGGCGGCTATTTATGGGCAAACGGCCTCGCACGACAGTTTCGCCCTGACCGAGCCGGTCGCTGACGTGCTAAAGAGTGAAAAGTGGAGACGTATCCGTGAGTTCTAATGGCGCTTATCGTTCGTTCTTTAAATAGGATGTATCGAGATCGGGGAGAGGAAATGCGTTACGGGAGCGCGGCTGTGTTGCGGCAGAAGCTTGTACGCCACTGCCACATCTCGTGATCCGCGGTCACGCTTTGGACGTCGTCATTTGAACGGATAGTATTTGGAGAGTCGGTAGCGGGCGGCGCTTGTCACGCTGTAAACGTAATCGACGTCTTGATCCCTGTGCCCACCTTCTTTTTTTTTTTTCTCGATGCTACCGGTTTTATTGATAATTAATACGGAGCTATCTTGGTGTGTCTCGGACGCGGACCTGTGAAACAGGAGTGGTTTATGTGGAATCCGAGAAAGATTGCACGGAAATTACAGACGCGAAGCCGATCGTGTGACTTCGAAGTTACATCAGAATTGAAGTCGTTACCGGATGAATGTGATTTTTATTTAGTGTGTATAGACATTGTGACTCTGAGGTGTAACAGCAGCGCTGACAACTCAGGTGGAACTTGAAATACGACGCGAGAGATGTTTTTGTAGCATGCGTTTTGCTTGCTTGGCAAATGTGTGGCTTAAGTCATTCAGCTCTTGTCTGTGTGTGTGTGTGTGTGCGTGTGCGTGTGTGTGTGTGTGTGTGTGTGTGTGTGTGCGTGTGTGTGTGCGTGCGTGCGTGTGTGTGTGTGTGTGGTGTGGTGTGTGTGTGTGTGTGTGTGTGTGTGTCTTTTTTCTAATATATATTTCGTGCTCGCATGTTGTTTCTCGCAAACTAAGTGCATTTGTTCGCGATTTCTAGCACTTCCAACCAGTGGATGGTTGTCACCCACGGTCAATATTTATAAGAGGAACGGATAGTAAATACCAGCTGCGTTCATGAAATATTCACTCGTTATCACGTTTCAGCGTAGCTATTCTAATATAATTACATGTCACTAAATGATAAAAAAAGGTAGCTGAACAGTATATATATTTTCTTTTAGTAAGTTTTCAGATTGCGCACATGTCGAATGAACTTGCCAATTTTCTCGAATTCTGACTGATTCCAACGAGAATAAAAAATGATTTATATTCGAAAGTAATGTTTGCAGTAAGCTACTGAAAATTTATGACTTTTCTATCTAGCAACAATCTGGGTTACGGCCCTCTTTCTGATGAATGAAGTCGAAATAAGTGGGGTCACGTGGTCGGGAGCCACACCCCTAATTAAAATTTCAATGGCGTTTAAACGTGGCGCCGACAGCTTTTAACGTACCTGTCGCCAGAACAAGGCGAGTGAGCGCAAAGAACTAAGTCTAAATGCATTTGAATTTTTTTTTTCCCGGTGTTGCAACAACTGGTGCGGCCGACTTAATTTGCTTTACAAATCTGCACCGTGGGGCGTCATTGCTCAAGCACTTATCCGTCCTAAAAGCAGCTACTTTGAAGGCCTCGCTGTAATCCCCGTTGTCACTGCGACCGCTGGTTTTCTAATCTGAACGTAACAAAAACAACAACGAAAAATAAAAGCAAGGCGCCTACTTCTAGGGTGGCTTTCCTCGGCCCTTTGGGAGACGTCCAGGGTGCCTCTCTCTGCAGTCGTGGAAGGCCTATCTGCACTCCGGTATAAAGCGCGGACCTTGCTCCACAAGGCCTTCACGAGCGGGCTTGGGCAGGGCAGTGGGCTTGGCGGTGGCAGCGGCCGTCCGCTCGGTCCAACTCTCTCGATTTGCATTTGACTTTGGAAAGCGGACCGGTTTCGTGTAGTGCTCGACCGCGCACTTTGTCAAAAAGGAGCGCTGAGAGCGGACGACTTGGGAGCCGCCCGTCGGCATTATGTGAGACGCGGTTGCGAGTTTTTTAAGATGTATAGATCGGTCTCTTTCTCTGGAGAGAGAAAGAGAAATCGTTTGAACTAGTTCGGTTTATCGCCAGGAGCGGCACTAATCCGATGCTTTATGTTGCTGGTGTTGCCGGTTTCGAGTGGTCCGCGCGGCCCCCAGCTAATCATCGAGCCCCCCTCGAAGTGTCTGGGTTATGTGTGCTTAGCCGCGTTCAGACTTAACGACCTAGCGCGTGCGGCGCGGGGTGCGGTCTTCGCAAATACCACCTCTAGAAGACAAGGCTTTTGCGTCTTCCAGCCCCCCCCCCGACCGTCATCACTAGTGGATCGTCGCAGCGCCGCTTGTCAGCGTCGTCGGCAGTGCGCCTTGTAGCGTCTAAGAAGGAGCGCGACGTTGTCGCGTGGCAATGCCAAGACGGACGCGTGTCTCGCTTTTCGGCGGCGGCTCTGGTCGATCTTCGGCGGGTTTGCCGTTTTGGGGCGGGCCGGGAATCCACAAGCGATGACGTAATTCGCAGGCCTTCTCTTGCAGGTGGTATTGGCTTCGGCCGATATGCGTACCGCGACTGTGTCTACACGGCGGTCTGCGTTGACGCTCACCTC
This sequence comes from Ixodes ricinus, assembly GCA_037355805.1. Lineage (NCBI taxonomy): Eukaryota > Metazoa > Arthropoda > Arachnida > Ixodida > Ixodidae > Ixodes > Ixodes ricinus. Next base: position 99,638 of record JAZHYW010006159.1, on the reverse strand, counting down.
TCGCGGGCGGTGACTCTTGTCTTTGAGGCACGCGGTCTTTTTGGGGGTGAGGGCTGTCGCGTCTCGTGAAATACGTCGGTGTTGAGTCTGCGCACTCATCGCGAGGACGTTCGATTGACTCGTGTCTGGAGTTGCTTCGAGAGGTTACACCGGTGAGGATGGGGTGTCTTGAAGCGGTTCTAGTCGGTCGACTTTGCGGATGGTATGCATACGGGGTCGTCTAAAGAAGGATATAGGACAACCGGCTTCAGAGAAGACCGTGTACCAATTGTTGGCAAAGTTTATAAAGATCTTAGCGTGACCTAGGATATTTGAATGAACTTTTATATAATTAGAAAGTTCAAACATAGCGCTTTGTATTGCCTACCAATTCAGTATTAGATGTACCAAGAAAAATAGACTGTCTCGTTTTCTTGAGCTCACGCTCAACTCCTTCTGACGTGTTTTTCTACTTAATCGGAACAAGGTCTCAAATACTATATCCGCTATTTGATTTCATAAACTCAACGTATAACGTAAATGTCGCTGATAATTAAGTTAACCAAAATGTGTAGAATTTTTGTCTTTTGGAGTTTCCTTTATGATTACGAAAAATAATGATGTCTTAGTATACACGCGTCCTCCTCAATGGTCCTATACTCATGGATCCATCCTTCACATCCTCGTTCTCGCACGTGTTCACACGAGGTGTGATAAAGGCTTTCCATTGTAAAGATCCAGTCACAATTAATGCAACGTTTCCCTGCATCACGTTGCGATACGATTGCGAGCTTCAGGAACATTCGCGCCTTACGTGCCTCGTGGCGTGCTACTCCTGGAATCGGTGGCCACACTACATACAAAGCACGAGACGCTCACCTCGCATTCGTAACGTATACAAGTCAAGCGCGGTGAAACTGCGATGTAAATTAACTTTAACTGTATGTCCGAGGGTAAAACCGCTAAAAGCAACGGACAAGTAAAAGAAACGAACAACACCGAGCGCTCTTACTCTTTCTTTCACTCGTCCGTTGTTTTCACGCTCGAAATATGGATCACCAACTAGCCCAAGTGCATACCCTCATAGGCGTGAGACTTCGGGGGCATCGGGGCTCGTGCCCCTGGTGAGACCCAGAGGGTGCAAGCCCCCTCTTACTGGGCTGGCTATGATCCTTACCGAGACCTTGTTTACGTGATGTAACGAGCTTCTAGCAGTGGCATAAACAAAGTAACGCCATGTTGTCTTTATCGACAAAGTACATAGGAAATGACATCCCAACGTGCTTTCGTGCTGCAATCTCCAGTTCTAGCAAAAAAGCAACGCACCCCGCCCCGAAGAACTACTCAGCCTGCACCCCAGGAAAATGGAAAGTCTACGCCGCTGCATACCCTTCTAACTTTAACTGCGAGGGGAACTATAGTTTGTTCATTCCGTTAGTCAGTTTTCTTTCTTCGGAAAACTCGTTAATATGGGAATTTTCGTACATCAAATACAAGAGCTTTGCTTTACTATAGCGAGAACTCGCGGTTTCTCACTTTGACTGCCGATTCAGCGCGCTCTCGCATATCTCGCCATCCGCAGCGTATACGATTTGCGAAAAATAGTCCGTATTAACCCGCGGTCGCACACATCACACTGAAAGACAGACTGCAGACCCTGTCTGAGGCGTGTTTCTTCCCTTGCTTATTGTGTGTCCAGACTCTGAAAATAGGGAGTTCTAGGGAAGCGTTTTTGCGCATCCGATACGGTATACGATGGGCCCTCCGGTACGCACTGCGCATGCGCTATCCCAGAAGACTCCCCATGTGCGCAGTTCGTACCGGAGGGACCACCGTACCGTATCGGGTGTGCAAAAACGGTTCCCTCAAACTCCCTACTGTCTGAAACGATCACCGTGTTTTTATTGTTTTTTTTGTTTTTTAATGTTTGAGCAGCGTGACTTCGTCTTTAAGTCATCACTAGCGTGTGGAATGTTTCACAGGAGGTTAAAAGCGTCCAGTACACGTTTAACGCTCGGGAAAAGCTTGGGGACTTGTGCTATCCAGTCAAATATATTCCGCGTTGCCCAGCTTTCACAAACATTGGATGACGTATACATTAAAAGCGTCTTTTATTCGATCTGGGTATCACATATATACGTATTCGTATCGTGGGCACACCATGTACTCTCGTTCGTTTGCTCCGCCGGTCGTTTCATTCATTGGATAACTAATTTGACGCATGGAGGTGGTGCACACTCGATCGACTCTTCTGCTCTGTTTGGCGTGCCAGCGACGGTAATCGGGCACCTTAGAGACTCGAGTGCCAGAGGCAGTTCGTTCCGCGGAGGAAACTCTCGCAATAAATGGCCGCCGTCCAGCGGGTTGATGGAGCGTCGACCACGCGATCATTTTGGGCCTCGGGGCACTCCAAGGACGTGTGTCCGATTATAGAAGAGTTATTTCAAAAAAAAGAAAAAAATGTATAAGAACCAGGCTGAACTCCAGATTGCTTTAGCACCTCGGTGTACCAAGCGGGCATGCCTCGGAGGAATTCGAATAGAATATAGTGGACGTTGTTGGCGAGTCCGCTTTCACTAACACGCGTTGCCAACTCCTGTGTGTGCCGTGGCCCCGTTAAGACAGTTCTTGGACGTTGGTAGCTGAAATGGTGAGGCATCCTCGACTTACCAGATGGTCATTGCAGGCTAGCGATAGAACAACTCGATATGTCCCCTGAATTGCGCTTTCAACTTTCCCGCACAAGATTGCAAATTTATCCGTCAACATTGATGGGTTTTTCTCAGTGCTTCAAGTCTCCCACCGGTGGCAGGAAGTCTCTGTCGTAATCACCCCCCCCCCCCCAAAAAAAAAAAAAAAGAAAAGACGAGGGGAGGGGGGGGGTCAGTGCGACATATTTTGACAAGCAGCTTGCTTTAAACTAACAACATGCACATGCATCCATACGCTGCGTCAGGAACACGCCCAAATAATTTATGTTGTAACCACGGGTTTAGTTCTCAACTTTAATCTAGGGGCGCGACGGTTGGATCTACTTCCCAAAGGGGTCTCAGACCCCCCTCCCCCCCCCCGTCAAAATCCGTGGGAGGTCTGAGATTCCCCGAGACCCCCTTGATGTTAAGCTATGGGTTTTCTGCAACAAAGCGCTTTGATTTGATTTGACGCGAACAGCGGCTCCCAACGTCCACGCCATGTTGGCAGTATTAATCGCGTGCTTTTGAAACCTATACTTTCACGGCTTCGTCTTTAGACTGCCGGGAGAAAGCTGGCGAGCGAACCTGCTATGACAGCTTTCTGATCTAACCTTGTAGACGCTTTGCGAACGCGCCAGATTGCAGCCGCCATTGCTGACCTTCTCTTGTCTTACCCAGGTGCCAAACCAGTGAAGCGGGCGTTGACGAACTCCTACCAAAGTCCAATGCTGGGGAGAAGGACGCAGTAGAATTTATAATGACAATAATCTGCCCTGCTGTGGTTATAATGAAGTGAAGTAAACGTATGGAAACAAAAATTGAAGAACGGTTATGGCGGCGCCCATGTATAGAGCTGCTGCAACGCATCTGTAGGTGTCGTCGATTTCGCAGAAGTGGCCAATATATAGGACTGACAAACGTGGACTGAGGACGTGGAAGTGTTAACGTGGTGGACGTTGGCGTGCCTAATGAAATGTCAGGTCGCTTGACGGGTAAGCACAGTTCGCTGCCATCTGGCCTCTATAGATTGCTATACCGAGAGCTGGACATTTAGCGGCTAGTCCACTCACGACGATCCGAAGATAAGATGCTCGTTGCTGAACGTGATCTAACGGGCATCGGGCATCGCCAGAGGTTGTCTGTGCAGTAAATAAGTAAGTTAACGGAGTTGTGGACAGGCGGAAAGGAGGAGGAATGTGACACGCCGATAACAATCTAGACTTTATAGCACTTCGAGGTGAAGGCACGAGGCAGCTGTATTTTACGAATGCTCCGCGTACGTGCTTTCTTAGGCTAAGGTAGCAAATCCAGGAAGGCACTGCTGAACTGCAATCTCCGCGACAAGGAATTCAGCATTCATGTCTTCGTTTCTGCCATCCTCGTATGAAGGCAGTCTGTGCACAAGCATATTCTCACCCGACTTACGTCTAACAGGCATAAAAATGATGCCTTGAGTCGCTCTTCAATTCACCTATAACGTCTCTGGCTATGCAATTGCCGTTTGTAAATATATGGACTGCGTCGCGTCATAAAGAGACCCGAAGAAAAGAGACAAGGCCTTCTTGCTGACTTCTGCCAAGGGGTGATGTAATGCGATATCTTTTGCACCGGTGCGCGTAGAGCTTGGCACTCTGGGTCTGACTCAATGCTGCACCGTTTTCGCGCCAGTTGTTGCTAAATATGGTTGGTGTGTAATTATATTCTAGTTGAGTCATTCGTTCTGTATTTAGCGGGGAAACACTCCCCTCTAATTTTGGGGAAATTGAATTGGTGGAAAATTATACGTCAATTCATGTTTCCCGCTAAAATTACCTATCCAGATGGACGGACTCGCACGATTTCGGGGTTTGGTGGCCCTAGAAGTGCCATTACATTTACAACGGCAACTTTTTCGTTCCTGTTATGTCTAACCGGGCTTCAAGAGGTGCAGATTGACCTCTTGGCGAGCTGTGCAGCCGCTGTGCACACGGTGGGGTCGAAGTAGAGGAGGTAGAATGCAGTTAAAGTTGCCTCGTACAGCGGGAACAAAATTCGTAATATACAAATAAATTAAATTCGTTTTATTAAAAAAAAAAAAACAGCCTGCAACGGACTATGGGCTAAAAGCTGTATTAACACCTTGACCAGAGCCATAAACCTCTTCATCGGCCGGTCACTGTTTTACAACATGAACGTAACTTTTTTTTCCGTGATGCAAAAAATAGATTTAGAAATACCATGTGAATAACAGTTACGTTTGTTACCATAAAACAACTACATATTTACACAAAGTTTATAATTCAAGCATACTGATGACCAAATAATAAGATAAGGGAAAAGTGAAAATGTACATGCATGTACACACACTTTTGAAAGATGTCCTGTTCCCGTCCTCGTCCTCGCTGTTTTATACTTTCAAGTCTTGTATCTATTAACCAAGACGCTCGTTTTCAGTTGTAACTACATGCATGTAGAAAACATTTGTAAGAATCAAAGAAACAAATCTACGCATATTTTTTCATTTTCACAAAATACATTTGCAATTTTCTAAAAGCGAAGTATTCTATATTTTTGTGTCGAGGCTTCGCCTCGTCGCTTCCTCTCATGCTCTGTTCTTAGTGTCGGTATTAGCTTTCAATTGACCCGCGTAACACCGTTGCTACGGGCATTGCCTTGCATGAAAAGAGTGACGCCTTTTTCTTAACCGACTTTCACAAACGCGCGTCCTGGTCACGAGTTCGCTTCTACAGCCACGGAGACGTTATTTTCATCCGAGCAGTGCACCGTACAATCGGCCAATAAATATCGCGTTTCTTTTTGTGTTTTAATTACTGGTTCGCGAGCAGGCAATGTCCGCTCCGGTTCGAGGCACGAAGGCGGGAAGACCCTCACTGGGAAACAGCTCTTTTCCCATCGGGGCGAACCCCCCCCCCCCCCTCCAAATCTTCGAGTTCGTGCTCCCATCTTATAGCTACGGGCGGCTAACCTTTTCCTCCTCCGTTCGTTTATAGTTCGTTCCCCTGAAGCTAACATTGCGGTTGAAGCTACGATCTCGTTTAACCAGACATACGTCTATCTTCTGCCACGTGATCACGCTCCCGCAACATCCACGCGGAGAAGGCGGGGTCAGCTGATAAAAGGGAGGCGGTCGATTGGTCGGGCGAGCGCATATAGCTCCTGCCTCACGTCCAGTTTATGGCCGAACGAGGTATAGTTGCTTGCTTGTTCGTTTATGCTGGAGAGATATCACAATAGTCTTTCTCTCTCTCTCTTGCTACCGGACGTAGTTTCCGTCTGTGGGAAAATACCCTCAGCGTTGGATGAGGTGGGCGCTGAGTGATGCCACGGGCGCTATACGAGCCATCGGAGCCAATCCGATGCTAATTGAGTGTCACGTGACCTTTGAAAGCTGCGCAGCGACGCGCGAAGCTCGTAGTCACGTGATGCGTTCGCGCCGCTGGATAAGCTGGGATGTCAGGACGAAGCGTATACGCGGAGAGCAACTTCTCGCGCAGGAGTTGCGACGACGTCGGAACGATCCGCCGGGCTCCGATTGGCTTAGATTGAAAGGATAGTGGGTAGACCTCGATGCCTCGAGGCCTACCCACTATATGTTTTCCATCAGCCAATAAGAGCTCGGCGTTCTGACATCGTCTCAAGCCCTGTGCAAGAAGAAGCGGACGAACTTGCGCTCAGCATAGCTATGTTTGCAGACGCAGACACACGTACACAAACGCGCATGCGCTCGACCCAGATATCGACAGCGTGCGGCGGCGGCGGCGCCATCCCGATTGTGCGAGAACGATCTTGGGCAATCTGCAAGTATGTGCGTGTGTGTGTGCATCACACACGCAACCCGCTTCCCATCCTAAAGCAGGAAGTGGCTTTCCAGCGGAAATGCCTTTCTTTTTAGGCCTCCGCCGGACCCGCCGGACGGGTATACAAGCGGCCGTCGCTTCCCTTCCCCATCCTCACTCTCATTTTTTTTTTATGTTCCTTTACAATATTTTAGCGTCTCCCCGGTAAGAACTTTCTTATCGTCACCGACAGCTCAAGAAACGTAGGGTGGGGCAAGCCCCGAGAATCTCATTATCGCCTTCCAGCCAATTAGATTGTGGCGTTGGCCGATAAGATCGACGAATTGGCCAATCACGGAGCTAGAAGCGTGACCGCGCATAATAAGCCCAGCCCCGCGTTTCCTGAGCTGACGGTGATGATAGGTACACTTAAGTCCGCTGGGTGCGTGAACTGTGTTACGTAGGTTACTAGCGCCCCCTATCAGCTTCGACATAATGAAGGCCAAGCGTATATGGGGCCAGCGCCATCGGGATTTCTCCAGCTCAACAAACACACCTCGTGTCTCTGCGACATCGAAACAGCCAACGACGAGTATAGCAGACTGTATACTGCCATACCATATTCGATGCGAACGAACGCGATAGTTCTTGCTCGGTGAGGGTGATTTCTTTTTTAATCCGGTTTTTGATTTCGGGTTTTGAAGGAAAATGCAAATAACGCCACGGTCCAGGATGAGTAATGTGTCCAGGACAAATGCTAACTGACTAGATGGTTAGTAACTAGCTAGTTAGTCGGGTTAGGCCGTTGCTAGTTAGCGATTGTCGCGTGAAATTTACCCAGTTCGTAATGTCCAGTGTGTAATGCTGCGGCGAAGCACCAAAGGTGGTATTAACCGGACGCCGTATTTGATTTCATTGTTTGCGGCACGTGCTCGAAATAAGCTCAAACTGTTTCTTTCTTTGCGATTTTATGTCGGATGGTCGGATATGCCGATTACATCCAGCCACATGAGTGTTTGTCTGCTTACCGGACCCGTAATTTGTGCATGCCCACGAGGCAATAACGTATCAACTTTTTCTACCAAAACCGAAGAAGCACATTAGCTGCGCGAGCTATGTGTCGATGCGCGGCCCCTAATCCTCGGGGTATTCGGCGAACCAACATATTTCGCGCACCCATAGTTCAGGCACGGCTGTTTGACGAAGCGAAGGCTATGTGCAAAAGCGTGCTTCACTAAGCGGATGCGTAGGTTTTGCGTATCAAAGGCCTCTGGCGCTTCTGTCAGTAAACTAACTTGACGTGAGCACGTTTTTTGTTGTTGTTGTTGTTTTTGTTACCAAAGTTAGCGAAGGTTGTTTTCGTCCATGTCGGTGTGCAGCTTGTGCTTGTTAGCGTGCTGAGTTCGATGCGTTGTATGACATTGTGTGCGTCGATCGTCCTAGAACTGTCGGATTCACCGTGATCCGTGTGTAGCGATCGCTTCGGAACTGAAAGATCCTGACGTCCGTGGGCGTCGCAGATTGAAATGTCTACCGAAGAACAATTGAAAGCGCGTGCTCACAACGTTCGCAGTCGCACACCTACGCACATTTAAATCCGGAGGGGAAGTATCCCTTAACAAAGGTTTCACAAAAAAAAAAAGAGAACTGACTTCCGGTTTGAATCGAAACATACTCGACAGAGATCTGTCTTGGGGAACTAGGTAGACTGAGATTGGTATCTAACCAAAATTTAAATTACAAAAAAAAAAACGAGGTTTTTTTTTTTAATAAAACATTACAGTTGCGTTGATCAGACATCCTTCATATGTATCGAAAATATAAAGAAACGGGTTTGAGGAAATAGAGGCAACAACTGTCCATAGTCTGTTACATGTTATGAAAAGCAGGACAAGCCATGACTGCTTTTTTTTTTCTTCCTCATTCGCCTTCTCTCCAGCGTTCGCCCGCTTAGAGTGGAAAGCGTTTAAAGCATTGTGGTAGAAGCATGTCCTGATTTGCTTCACCCACAACAGACAATAGTGAAGCTGTGCATGGTGTCGGCGTCATGTTGGTCTCTTGTGTGCTGTTCGCGGTTCGAATAAGACCCAATCGAGTCTTCCGACACAGAGGCTTTTTTTTAATCTTATTCTGGCAAAATACATTTACATTTTTCTTGTAAGTTCGTGATACATTGTTGTCACCTTAATATGAGCACCTCCGTCCACCTCCCCTCCCCCCCCCCTTTTTTTCCCCCATTGAGATAAAAAAAACAAAGTGTCCACAATGTAAATTGACTGTTGTAACGAAAAAAAAAACAAAAAAAAACTTCTGTTCCGGCAGTTTGACTCCGGAAATGTCGTCTATTCGCCTCAAGATTGAACTAAGGGTGGCGCTACTGTCGCGCTATCATCATCATCAATGTGTGGATAGGAAGGCGGCTGCCCCATAGCCATAGGCTATCTACGGTCGCGGCCAAGAACCTGCTGAATATCGCGTTTATTGCCTCGTACAGTAACATTGTGAGAGAAATTTCAACAGAAAATGGTCCCATACTATTCATTGCCTGAGGTGCAATACCTATTGCACCGAGATGGGGGTCAGTTTTCACCGATATCCAGCGGCCGGCGCGCTGAGGAAAGAATGGCTCTCGAAGTTGAGATCGGATTCACACGATGGTTTGCTCTAAACATTTCACCGCCGAAGACTTCAAACCAACGATGCATGACAACCAAGGTAAGTAGGAAAATGACTATCGAGCATAATCAATTACTGAATGAATTTTGCTTACCCTCCGCGTGACGAAGGTTTCGTGCCACTTCCTTAAAAAAAAGTTTCAACGGCAAATTACGCTACATGAAAACGGCATAATTACAGCTGAGGTTAGCAGCTCACTAAAGGACATGGTTGCCACGTGCAAAACTCGAGCCATTCTTTTTCCCAAATGACTGCACCGCCTACTGCAAAACCCTTCGCGAGCCCCATAATTTCGAGAATTACAAAATTAGCGAAAAATAAAGGCGCGCGAATACCTTTCTTGTTTTCGAGGTCAAATTTTAAGTCCGTAGAATTCATGAAAGTTAGCGGCCGCGAATAGGCTCCTTTACCTAATTTGCGAATAATTGGGATTGCAAAAATAAAGGGTTTTACGTATGCAGCATTTAAAACGATCGGGAAGACGAATCGTGCGATTCTCTCAAAGACGTGTCCGGCCGTTGGAGTTACATACAATAGTTATTCGGCAGGGCGAGTGCACGAAAGTTTATCAATCGTGGCACGCCGTTCGTGAGTTTCATATCCACAGTGTGGGGATCCTTGCTGAGAGCCGACGACTGCAGTACGCAACTCCGCACGTGTACGCTCGTCGACGGTGTCGTTGGAGCCACAACGCTGCACTCGATAATGTGCCCGGCATTCACAAGTTGTTCACCTTCGACAAGGCACCGCTTTCCGTCGGCAATGCACTCCACAATAGTATGCAATGGCACTGAAACGGAAACAAATAACCGCTTCACAACAATAACCACAGTAGCAACATTATATAAGCATCCGGCTTGGCATTCCTAGCCTTCGCGTGTCTCCACTCTCGTGGAACGATAAGATCTTTCCTAAGAAACAAGCATTCACAACGTAAATAGCGCAGTTTACCCGAAAACAAGCCTTCATCGTCGCGAGGATCCATATTTCAACGTGCGCCGAGAGCAGACGACGTGCGGCGGTATCCACACTAGCTGTGTTTCCAATGGCGTCCGCGCGGTGGCGACTCTGTTCGACCTCGAGGCGGCCGACAACAGCGCCACCGCAGCGTCGTAACGTCAGAGCCGCGCGTTGGTCTATAGACCAACACACTGTCCGCGTCTGTCCACACCAGGTGAGGGCACTGCATGCGTGCGCAGCAGCCGGACTCGCGTGCGACGAAGCGTTTGCACATGCGCATTGTCCACGCGCCACCGTATAATGGAGCGACGTCAAAGAATTGAGTTCGCGTATATAGCTGGGGATATGAGTTACATGACTATATATGCCCCCCCCCCTCCCCCTGTCTCCTTCTGTTTACATATCTACCTGTTATCCTGTTCGGAGAAAACTATATATAATGGGCTGGGCAGATGGCTCGCAAAGTCACGTGTTCGCGTCAGTTCTTTTGGTTCTGATACCGAACGCGAGGGCGAGGCAGCCGACGTGAGAACGAAATAAGAAGAGTTCCCTCTTCGCATTACTCCGTGCTACTTTAAGCGACAGCTTTCCTTTTCGCGACATGCCGCGAAAGTTGTGCGGCGTAACGGCTGGCGGGAAAAAAAGGTAAGAAGTTGGTCACCCTTCTCGTCCCGCACTTAGTCGCAGTTCCTGCATCCATTGGTTGCGGCAGCGCGCGCGCCTACGGGAAACTGGCGACGTTGCGGCGACGTGTATATATATATCTACACCTTTTGCATCGCCATCATAGCTGCGCTCAAAATACGCCCACTTAACCGCGCACCCCAAGGGGATTAGCTTTTTTTTTTCCTGATACACTCGATGTCTATTATAGGTGGCTTACACGCGACGTCATTGCCATCATGCTGCTGGCTATTCCTCCTTGTTTTTGCCGAGAAAAAAAATCGGTAGTGCGAAAAACATGCTTCAGAAGGTACGCACCGCAAGGATAGAGTGTTTTAGTAGATCGTTTTGATACCTCCGATACCTCCCATAACAATACCCGACACGATGCGCGAGCAAAGGCGGTGGCGGGGTATCAGGTATCGTTATCGGAGTAATCGGTACGGTCTACTAAAACTCTCTACTGGCCGCTAACGTGACGTCAGTGGCAGCCTTGTATGAAGTGAGGTGTGATTTTAACCGGTCGACGCGGCTGCGGTGCTTTGTATCGCCTTCTGATTGACCGCAGCGGACACTACGAGACACCGGAGCCAATCCGATGCCGTGTTAATGTCACGTGACCATCGGGACGGGCGCAGCGACGCACAGGGCGCGAGTTCACGTGGTGCGTTCTCAGTGCTGGATCGGCTGCAGGATGGCTCGTATAGCGTCCACAACGGTCCATCGTTAGGCGAAATGAAGTATAGATATATGTCTCTTTATTTTATTTTTTTTCGCGGTCGTAATTTATTACCGGTTGGCGCAGCTTGCGGCCCTCCCAAATAGTAGGCCAGGTCACCACCGAAAGTAAAATGAATAAGTACGAGTATAGTATACGGCGTGCATAAACTGCTCGAGTCTAGTTTAAAAGAGGTTTAGAAGGAGCGAGGAGCAGCTACACTTAGTTTCCTCGGGTCAGGGAGGAAGCGCAAGGCGTTAGCAAGTGGAGGAAGGCGTTTTGGAGCTGTCTCTAGTAATTTGTGTAACATCCTCGAACAAACAATAAACGTATGTTTTTTTATGATTTTTTTTTCTTCTGTGCACGATGTTTTGCATGTGATTTGGGAACGGGTATCGAGGATCAGTTCATAGGGAACTCACGTTCGTAGATTTTTGCGAAGGGCGTCGTTGACCTCGCTGGGGTCTCGTGTAAGAGTTTCGCGCGAAATTAGAAGCGCCTCCGGGGGTATAGTATGTTTCCCCGGAAAAACGCCGTCGCTCTAAGGTCTCCGAGTCTGCGAAAGAGAGCCGTGTTTCCCAGCTTCTGGTAAGTAACGCGCGGTGGCGGCACAATACAACCAGCTTTGGCTAGGTGGCGCATGCCGCCGCCCGATCTAAAGGGTTCAGCCGTATCCATCCATCCATTCATCCATCAACATCGCGTTCCGTTCGTCTTTTAAAGTCTGAGTGCTATTCAGGCGTAAAAAAAATCAGTAAATAAACAGAATGCAATTAAATTTTTTACAAATATGACATTAGGTTTTGAATTCATCATTCTCAAATTTCGTGAGTGTAGGTTTCTGGGGAAAATATTCGAGGAAAGAAAAAAACTTTGAATTTCTTATACGCGGGAAGAAAACAGAAGTAAACGGTCGGGTTCGGGCGGCTACTGACGTGGTGCACCACATGGTACAAAAATCGTGACCGTAATATTTTATATATTATACACGTATATGGCGTGTGCAGCGCCGGATCGTGGAGAGTGACGCGGCCTCGAACAAATTACAGGCTTCAGATGATTCAGCAGACGCTTCCAACTATACTGAATTCTTAGAAAGAGAATGAACATGTTTGTTTTGATGTTATAAATAAGAAAACAATACGCAAAATATTCTCCTCTTGTCGATAAGTGTTATATATATATATATATATATATATATATATATATATATATATATTATATTATATATATATATATATATATATATATATATATATATATATATATGATTGCTGTTTCTGTATCATGAGTTTGTATCCTTTCTGTCGGTCAAGCTCACTGTAAAAAAAACAACAAAAAACGTAATATTACGAACACTTTTGTCTTAATCCTGACGGACCCTGTGTCCGTTTCTTAGTTAAGGGACATAAAATTCGTTTTCTGTTAGGTTGAATAAAATAAGATTCATTTGTGCGCCATGGAGTATTATAGCAGAGGATAAAATAGTTAAAAGTGCTTTCATCGTTTTACTCCTCTAAAAGCAATTTTCTGCAAAGGAGTGTGCCCTTTGGTTGGTGTGCTCCTCCTTGCGATGCCGTGCTTCAAAGACGCATTTTGGAACACTTGCTTGCCGTATAGCTCAATTTAAAGATTTATTTCGGATTTTACGTTTGTTCCTCTTTTTTTTTCCGGTTGTCAATAAACGGCAGGTGGGTTTCGATGCTTTCAATCATCGCATGCCTCCTCTCTTATTTCTTTGATCCTCGTTAATTATGAGCGTCTCGTATGCTCTGGACTAGAGCGTCAGCATTCCTCCCCGCGTTCGGTAACGTGCGCCCCAGACGTTTGCATCTAAGGATGACTGAAAGCGGAATGAGGCACGCCTTCTACCCTATCGATCAGTCATCATCAGAGCGGCAAGGCTATCGTAGTTAAACTGCGTGAGAGCACCGACCTTAATCGTCTTTTCAGAGCGTATTGCGCAGCGTTATACTAGTTAAGGAAAAAAATTCCTTAACGAGTATAGTTATTTTTGTTGACAAGATTGATTTGAATAGATTGCTTGATAAGTAGACCATGCGCACTCTGGCGATTAATTCAAAAGTTATCGTTGCTGTTTTAGTTACCGACTTAACTAGGTCACGGGGCATGTGGCGACTACCTTGGTTCGTATATTTGTTGCAATACACTAAACAAAAGTAACGAGAAGGCTTAGTTGGCGATTGCGTATTCCTTACGATAGATTCTAATTCCTGCGTGAATGAAAACTTATTAGAGAAGTTATCATAGCGATTCAGATTGGTGGGGGAAGCAATTGTAACGGCTTTCCAAGTAACGGCCTCTAGATATATCATTACCTATAGGAGTAGTCTGATCACTTCACAAGACCACTACCCCAAAGAGTCTATATATATATATAGGTAGTGGTCTGCACATGGTCTTTAGTATAGACCATATGCAGAAGAAGCGTCAGCTCGTGTATTCATGATCAATTATCAAATTCCCACCATATTGGAGGGTTCCCGTACCGATAGTTGCGCCCGAGAGACAATGGTTCCGGCAAAGTGGAAGTCGTAGAACTAAAATATGATCACCTGCTGCAAGTTCAGTACGAACCCTTCACAGAACGTCTTCGATAAAGGCCGTTCACTGACCTGGATGGCCCAGGTCACTTCTTGAGGTGACGATAGAGCCACTAAACGAGCTGCGCTTAGAGTATCGGCACTCTGTTTCCCGACATTGTTGTGGGCGCCGCCATTTTGGTGCTTGTTCAGAGAAAAACGCAACTGCCGATCGTCATGATTCAAAAGTGCGACTTCCTCAGCATTAGATTCGGTGTTAGGGAGCTCATGTAATATTGCTTTGCTCTGTCGCGAACTGTTTAAACATTCGTGGAGGACGGAAAAGAGTTGCCTGGGATTTCAGATGAAGCTTCAGTTAACTGGCAGACATTGATTTTTGGCCACAATATGGGCAATTGTCGTTACTCTGAAGCGCAGCTTATTTAGTGGCACTAAGTGACGAGTCTTACGATCTGGATGCTGACAATTCCTTTTCTAGAATTTTGCGGCCGTCTCTTTTTTCTTATTTGCACCAAAACCAGACAGAAACCCGTTGAGTGCGCAAATAAATTGTCCTAATATCACGGAAACCGAGTAAAATACAGATGCGCCTCGTCCACAACTGGAAGATGCTGAGAGAAAAAAAAAAACAACATTATGGCGGCTCCTAATGGCATGATGATGACAGCTGCCAAGAATTTTGCATATGAAATTTCGAAAGGAAATATTTTGTGCATGAGTTGTCCGATAAACACCATTATATAAAACATAAATTATACAGTATAAACATAGTTTATATAATTTATGAATGGGTGTAATATTTTTTAAATCATCTTGTACATTCATATATCCTTATTGAATACATCATATTTTTTTTGTCCAATGACATATAGAGGGCAGAGGTAGTAAGTGGATTACCAAACGAAACAAATTACGCATTTATGTGAGTTATAAACAGTGTTGTAGGCATTAGCAACAAAAAGTAACGAAATACGTTACTCGTTACTAGCAAATAAAATGAACGCTTACCCTCTTACGTTACCTCGAAATAGAAGGAACGTGTTACCGTTGCAGATAAAAAGTAACGCACCTTACTTTTGCATTAATTTTTTTAATTATGAATTAACAACTCTTTTGACGTTGTCTTTAGGCATAAACGCCGTATTTTGAGAAACATTATGTCCACGCAGAAACTGAACATAATTACCTTATCTTTTTACGGTTTCACCGAAATACTACAAAAAAAACACAAAGAAATACGCAAAAAATTCACCTAGAAACACAAGTAATAATAATAATTAAAAAAACGTGTTACCGGTAACGCCATTTATTGTAACCCGTTACCACCAACACATGTTTACCAGTCGTGACGTGAGTCGTGACGCTCTGGCACTGAAACATTACGTCGTGACAGCTCGCTGCTCCGCTCACTCTCTGAGCGGAGCAGCGAGTTGCCCAAATACAAGCAACCATTATGGCACATCTGCGTGTGTTTTGTTTACCCGTCCCACCTCTCAAACGAACGAACTTGACCTAGATTCGTCGCCTCTGATGCCCCAGGCGGATGGGGGAGATACCCGAGCAAACGTATGCGCAGAGAGGACTTGCACAAAACACGGGATGGTTCTCAGCCCCTCGCAGCAACGCATTATATTTGAAGGCACGCAGAAACGTCGTCGTCGTGGGCCTTGTTGAAGGTATACGAGGTGAGAGGGGCTGAGCAGGGGACGAACGTTAGACGGCCGAAACCATCGGCAACGGTGTTTTTTTTTTTGTTTGTTTGCCGTGACCGTACGTTTTACGGTATTTGTTGCACTTGTGGGGCTGGCGGCATGGGCGCTACGCGCTCCGGGAACCGACTGTGGACTTTTGGTGCTCGTACTATTTTATTGTCTTTTTTTCTTTTACATATGGAGATGAGTGCATCCGTGCGGAACGTTATGATAATGGTGTGTCTTGCTGAAGGAGGGAAAACGCGTTTGCTGAAATCTTATGCTGCTGGTTCACTAAAAGCAGAATATGAACATGTATTTATTTATTTAGTTTACATTTTGACTGCATGCGTTGAACGCGAATGTTTCTACGTTTAGCAATGACCTTCGAAACAAGTTTTTATTAATTTTATTTATTCTTTTATTATTTTTTTACGGGAAGGGTTAAGTTAAAACTAACTTTAAGCGCGAAACGAATGTGAAGCGAAAATCGCGTCGCGCGTCGCGCCGCCGAGTAGCGATAGCGTTGCCAGTAGCAACTGGCGCTCGGCGGAGCGCACGCGGCGCGGTTTTATGTTTGCTCACATGGTGTTCGCGCATTAGTTTGCGAACGTATTTTCCCTACTCTTCAATTTCAGTCGCCCTCAACCAAGTTCACGTGACGCGATTTCGCTTGAGAATTCGCAGCTGCGACGTCGAGCACCACAGCTTTCCCCAGGCTATGTCTTGCCGCACGAGCGAAGTCGCAAATGCGAAATCGCAAGTAAAATCGCACCATGTGAATGGGCTTTCCCACTGTCTCTATTAGGGCCCCTCTGGTGGCGATTAGTGTTTATTCCGCTCTGTGCGTGAAGCGATTTTCTTAGAAGTGATCTGTGGTGCATTCGAGCTTCACTTTCCTATGTGAAAACCTGAAATCTTCGAAAAATGAAAACTAAAAGTACACGTCTGTCTCGTTTGTCTTCTTTTCTTATTATTAAATTCGTCTATGCGTAGCTTAGCATTTTTTCTTTCTTTTTACTGCTCTTAGACCGATGGAATAAGAAAAAGAAGACGAACAACAACTGTTCATCTCTCGAGGCAGAAATCTCTCACTCTGTGATTCGAATATTGATGGAGAACGTTAATGACTATTTTGTATGTAGACCTGAAAGCTCCAGCTTCAACTGTTTTCCTGAGATGGAACCTGATTCCTCAATCCTTGCTCGTGTATGAAATCATTGAAATGAAGTCGAGAAGAAAAAAGAACTTATAAATAAGATGGGAAATTCCATTTCTTTTTGCTCTCGTTTAGATGCCATCTTCGTTACACACGGATGTACCCGTGTCGGACAGGTATTCCTGGGATGTGGTCTTGCCTAAGGTGTACCCCATGGCATCAACCGGAGACCCCGGGCAAAACTTTCACGACTCTCAGGAATTCGAAGTTTGCGTACACATACACACACAAACACCTGCTTTTGTTTTGCTGTTTCTTTTCTTCTTTTCTTGCTTTTTTAATGCAGTATACTTTTATTTTCCCTGTTTCGATTAGCCTCGTCTAGCGACAACCTTGGGTGTCGCTAATCTCCTCCCGGCATCTGGAATTTTTGTAGCGATGAAGATATTTAGTCTGACTTTACTTTTTTGTCGTCGTTGGATTGGGTGTTTCTTCTAAGCGCGAGCTTTGACACGATCTCGAATCCGTTCGGCGGATTAAGCACAAAAGGCGCGCAGGTTCAGAAGGGTGGAGCTTATTTCTTCCACCGTGTGTCCTTCCGCTGATGAAAGTGACTTGTTAAGTTGTTAAGCGCCGATTGAGGAAAGCGACACGCGTACGCCGCTAATCCCTTTTTATAAGGCGAAACACGGGCTAAGCTTATACCTTTGCCTTGTTTTGACCCCCTTTCTGCGCATGCGCGCGTTTTCAAGGCAGTAGTGTCTGCCGCAGTGCCGGTTGATATGGCCACCTTTTTGGCCCTCCAATAAACGAACCTTTTTTCTCGGAAAGGTTCTGGAAAGGTTCTGCACAAGCTCAAGACTTCCTCGCGCAGCGGCGAAAGCTCGCACTTCGGTTCGCGTCTGGGAAGGAGATTGTCTTTGGCGAGGGAAGTAGCGGCTTTGGTACACGAACCATTAGTTCGAGGCTTCGCCGCTTGGTGTCGTCTCTAGGCGAGAAAGGTCCATTGTATGTGTTGAACAATAAACTTTGGAATTTAATTGGTCGTTTGGTCTATCCTCTGTGTCAAGGAGTACGACACTCGCTGAATGGAAAGCGCCGAATAAACAAGGATGAAGAAGGGGACAGAGACGAAGCGCTTTCCATTCAGTGATGTACCTACTAGCCCATTTATCTATTCTACTACGACACTCGACACGGGAAACTCTCTTTCGTGGGATATCCTACATCGGTTTCATCGGCATTCATAGTTTTCTTCCCTTTGCTTCTGCGATTACGACTGTCCGCTATACAGATCACTTCACTGTGGATGTAACTGGCCGATCTGAGGTCAAGCTCGGTTCAAAATGCCCAGAAGCCTCACATCTTTTCTCGATAATCTATCAGGAAGCAGATCCAGCCATCGCGTCACTATAGCGGTTGGGAACTAAACCCACCGTGGGCAACACCGTGGGTTCAACGGCAATTACGCAACTTCGGAATTTATGCTAGAGTATACCATGTCGCGCCCTTGCTTACAGCGGAGTACGTGTGTCATGTATGGGATGATTTTATGTGTGTTTTGCTTTGTTTTGTTAAGCTTACGTAATAAGTTAGTTTTTTTCCTCGCAGGAAATGCCTGCCGGCATCATCTCCACAATGTCATCCGACAGCCCTTTCAGTGATAAGATGTAAGTCTACGTCACTCAACGCTGCTTACGTCGACAGCCTTGTAGGGTTGTGGGAATAGTGGTTCGAATCGAATAGCGCAGCGTCATCCTAGCTTTTGCACTATTCAAAAGAACCGGTCGTCTTGGTTTTCCTTACACTGTCAAGGCTATGAATGGCGCAGCGCTATTCGATTCGAACCACTATTCGCACAACCTTACAATCTTGGGGATCGCTGGGTTATGGTGCTAACTCGAAGTTCGGAAAAGCGATCTGGATGTGTCACCATCCACGAGAGTTGGAAACCTAAATTTTCAGTGAGCGGAAGAGCGCATCCGACGATTGCGTATACGTGCCTCCATTAAGCTTTCGGTGTAACGTTTGTTGGCTCTGGCACGGTATTGTGATCAAGATTGGCTATTTTGGGTACGCTATAGTCAGAGGCTACAAGTACAGCTGTTCGCCCCTTTTCAGTTCGGCAACAAGCTCGTCGGGGCCCTCTATAGCGGCTATGCCCGACCACTTCCGATTCTGTTTGTCTCGCAATGTTTTAAGCTTTTTTCCTCTAGAATTTGAGTGAAATGCTAACGTTAGTAGCGATCATTTCTGCGAGGACTGAGCTCGTTTAAATACTCCCGCCAATGCTGCAAAACAGACAGTCTGACCCAGATTTCATGATGGCGCCGCCACGTTTCAATTCACGCGACAAAGAGCGATCTAGTAGATTCGAAAGAACAATCCGATCAACGTCCACGAATGCCGCGGAAAGAAACGCTTAATCGTGACGAGCGCGTGCAATCAAAAGCGTTGTCACGCTCGCTTTTTTTCTCTCTCTTCTCTCACGTGATCGGCTGAAATTTGGTGTGACACATTCGGTAGAAATGTCTCGACTTGCACGCATCATAGCGTAATTCTCTTCAAACAAAGAGATTGAAAAAAAAAAGTGCAGGGCCGAGGAGCATTTACTTTGCACCATCGGTTTGGTTGGTGCACATCAAACGCATGAAGGCATGCGCTCCCGTGACGGTGCACTTTTGGAACTTCTCGATTGGCTCCGTCGCGTCGTAGCATATGCGGACCGCAAGTTCGTCTGGTCCTTTTGCACGGGTTGTGATGACGTCAGAACGACGGGCTCTGATTGGCTCCGATTGGAAGGATAGTGGGTAAGACGTCGAGGCAGCTTGCCTTGAGGTCTACCCACTATCCTTCAATCGGAGCCAATCAAGAGCTCGGCGTTCTGACGTCACCAGAACCTCTGCAAAAAAAAAAAACAAAGCAGATGAACTTGCGTCTTGCATGAGTTGGGGTCCGACTTGGAGTGAAACGGTGTAAGGATATATATGCCGGTAGAAACTGAGGGAGAGGAGAGAAATGACGATAGAGCGTTCGGGGACGTCATCGCTCTGGTTTGTGATGATGAGCGGGTAGACACGAAGCTAGCTGCCTTTGTCTCTATACTCGCCGTTCGAACGCGTTTGATCGCCGAACGCCGGCTTTCGGCGATCCGCGTTCGCGAATTCGAACGCTTTCGACGAGTGAGTAGAAACAAGGGCAGCTAACTTTCGCGTCTACCCATTGGTCGTTCCAGTCAGAGCTCGGCGCTCTGGCTCCTCCTCTCTATCCGTTTCTGTCCGTACCAGGCGATGAGAAAAACGTGCCGAGTCACTGGGCTTTGTGTATGCGGGTGCGCCCCGCCTGATATTCCTCGGAAGATGGGCACTGCGCATGCTGAGAACGTTCCGGCGCGTCGAAGACTCATTTTAGGACACTCGCTCGCCGTATCGCGACAGCGGTACATCATAAGGAGAAATAGAGTATACATGACGGCACCACCATGCACCGTCTCGCCGCCATGCTCACTCGTTAAAAAGGGATAGGCATACGGACCCCGAAAACTCGAATATATACCGTCGATGGCGAGTCGACGGGGTGCTCGCCCCAAATCGCTGCCATGATCGTCGCGTACATCTTATATCCCGCGTCCATATATAGGCTAAGCCTCGCTCTTAGTGCACCCGATCCGTTAACTTTGGCGCGAGCGGCCGTGTCGTGGGCGTGTCCGCTTCAATAAAGGTGATGTATCGATCTCCACGTGATACGCGCGTATCCACGAGGTTCCGAATGTGGCTGTGCCCGTGGCGCTTCTCGGATTCTCCGTTCGCGGGGCTGGTTCGGAGTCGCTCCTACAAAACCCCCGGCAGCGAAAAAAAAGAAGAAACGAAAGGGGAAAGGGACGACGATCCCATCTCCTTGGCCGTATCGAGGTCTCTGTGTCAGCAGCGCCGAAGCCAGATCCGAAGCCAGATCCAATCCGTTTCGGGATCGGCTCGCGCGCCGCCGCCACCAACAACGAAAAAGCGAAAAGATAGCCGAGGAGCTTTCGATGGCCGACCTTATTGTCTTGGCCGTTTCGGTCGAGCCGGCGATGGTTGATGCGCGAGGCACCGCGTGACGGAGCGACTTGTCGACATGTTCCATAAACCGGAGCACTTCGCGTATTTTTTTTTTGTATTGTACGCGTTTTTATGATAAATGGCTTCCAAGGCAGGTCCCATCTTGAGCTTTCATGTGGGGAGTTATAGTCATCGACAGGGTTAGAACTGTGTGGGAGGCCATTTGGCTGTCCTGCCTATACAGCGGGAGCTTCGCGTTTACTTTCTATAATGCTTCGGCGTCTCGTGACGCTGAGACATTACAGCGCGTGAACGCACAGCCAGAGCACGACAGAAAGCAACGTGTTTGTGCTACATCCTAAATATAGTGCCGTATACTCATTCCCCCAGTGACTGTAATGTGTTTCGTTCGATTTAGAGAGTGACTTTGATGGTGACGTTCGGACGCCGGGCTGTATAGATGCTAAACGTTGGAATTATTTATAGCGGATTTCCGTCCATGACGAAAAAATTCCCGTTTACGCGTACGAAATCAAAATTCGACGAGCGAATGCCGGCCACTGCGCGATTTCCAGCAGAATCCGTTTTCTGCGAGAGTATGGGCCACCTCTGTAGTGTGACTTTACGATGACTTTCTTTACCGTAATGGAGAATATCTTTGAGACCGAAAAAACGATGGATTATTCCGATAGTCACTTTAACCGACGCTCCTGTGTTCGCGTATCGTATCGCTGGTTCTCTCTATAGCATCGATCTTGGGTCATTTTTAACGCCGCGGCTTTGAACGTGCGCGCCGTCCATTGATGTTCGATGCTATGCGTCGATCTTCTAAGTCGACGTCGAGATATCGTGGGCATCTGTACCTTGCGATTGACCGCGGCGTTCGCTGCGAGCCAATCCAATGACACTTGAGTGTCATATGACCGTCAGTAGGGACGCTTGAGGCGCACGGTCACGTGATAAGTTCCCGGCGCTGGATTGGCCGTGGGATGATTGGCACCGTCCGCTGTGATCCATCGTGGAGCGAAACGGAGTACGGCGGTCTCGGCGGTGCCCGCCTTTGATGTCGCGGGCTAAAACGAGCGCTTTTTGTCGGAAACCTGGATTTTGAGCGTCCTGTCGGAAGATGCTTCGAGATTTCTCCCAGTCAGCCATTTGACATCGTTCGATCCAAGCTCAGGGCGCGTGTCTTGCTGCGTTTCCTCGGTTGGTATACAGGGCCGCCGCCGGATTAGGTTTGACGGCGGTTGCTTGTTCTGGTAATACCGGAATATGTCTGCGTCAAGAAGGAAACGAAGCGCAATATCTGGAAAGTTCTGATTCTGTGTAGCTTGTATTTCGTACGATTGCACGTTCGCTCAAGCATGTTGTGCCATATTTAACTTACTTTCCAACCAACATGACATTTTTATTTTGTTTTAGGTTGGGGGGGGGGGGGGATGTTGGTTGCAGAGACTTTTGTCGAATCTCCGAATTAAGTACTGAAGAAAATTCGTTTCGACGAAAAAAAGAAACCAGGTAGAGGAGCAATCTTTTCGTCCGCAACGTGTGGAGCGAAATGTTCCGGTTATTTTTGTTTTGGACTTACAAGGCCAATAATATCGAATAAAGTACGGCGCGTGTGAAAGGGGCCATGAAATTAAGTTTGGGCTGAAATAAATGAGTTTAGATTGCGATTTCACCAAGCGCGTATCGTTTAGTGGGCCAAGAGAAAGAGTGTAGAAAGTAAAAAGCCTGCTTTTCGGTACGAAAATATGAGGATATAGCGGACTATTCCGTAACTCCTTTTCACTGTGATACATCCGCGGTACACAAAGACGTCAGCCGACCCCAGTTCACGCATTGGGCACGGGCACTGCGTCACTCGGACGAATCCGCTCGTCAGCGATCAATCCGTCGACGAATATTTCGAATTCGCGTTCGTGACCACTGAGTGCCGTGTCGGCACTTATCGTTACTTGCGAATGACAAGTTTTATGGTGTGCTTAACAAGCACGGTGGAAGCTCGGAGTCATCGCCTCCGGTGCCAAAGCACATCACGACCACGTGATTTCTCATTTTGCTTTTGAGTCGAGGAAAAAAATCCGAGGAAGAAAAAATTGAAAAATCATTTCATGGTGGGCGATGTTGCCATCTTTCTACATTGGGCTGTGCAAAAAATTGTTTACTCGCGAAAAAATGCACCCAGTCCTGAGACTCTTCTTATCACCCCCTATGACATTTCATTTACATTTATCTAAGCCGTATTCATCATTTGTTTGTGTGTGATTTTGAGTGACACATTCACCTTAAGCCTAGCTTATCGATTGCTCGCGGAATTGTATCCGACATGGACAATTATAAGGTGGCAGGAGTATTTTCGCGAGCGTTGAACTCTCCCTCGAGATCCTCGCGCGGTACCAAGACTGCTCCGTCGAACCTTTCTGCCCTGTCGTCAACGCGAATCACCTGGCAGCGACGACGGCGGAGACAATTCGTCACGTCGACGCGGGAACAAAACGTGTGCGCGTCTCGTACGCTTTCGACGTGCATAGCGCCGAAAGAGCAGAAGTCACCGCGGTACACCCTGCTGTTCATGTTTCATTCATGAGCGCCGTTCTACGCGTTCCTGGCGTTATCGAGCCGTCCTCTTCGTTCCTTACAGTTCCAGCGGTGCAAGATGGGCGCGGCTTCGTTAAAGTGTAGTGCTGTTGAGGTCGCCCGGTTCCCTGTTTGTTTCTTTTTGTTCTGCGTCCTTTGCGAAGCAAGGAAGATATCCTGTCACGTCGTGGACGCGTTCTGGCTGTTGTCGCCGCTCGCTGCCCTTGGTCAGCGAGCGGGGAACTTGGAGGTCGACGATATGCGTGCCATATGCGTCACACGACGCGCCTACATTCGCGTATGCCTTCTTTCTTCTTCTTTTTTTACAATTATTTTCTGGCGTGAGAGAGATCACTTTTGTCGCTATGACATCCTTTTTTTCTTGTCTTTTTTGTCGAGATTTTTATGGGGTCCTGTCATCATACTCCGATTCAGGTTACGTCGGACCGCAAAGGACGTCAACGTGCCGTTGGTTGAACAGCCTGCAGTGGACTCCGTGAAGCAAATCTGCGGCGAAAACGCGACGAATTTCGTGCGGCGGCGTTCGCTCAGCGCGCGGTGTCAGAATTAGCGACTGTTATGATGATTCCGCGCGCAAGTCGAACGTGCCACCGAGCGAAGTTGGTCGGTTATTTGACTCACGCTCTGTACGTGGAGTACATAGAGTGCACTTCTCTCGCGTGCTGCGCCACTGAAACACCTGGCCGCCAACCAAGTTCCATTGTGGGCAATTCAGGTCCGTTGGCCGTTCACGTTAGGTTGCGTTATTTCGTTTCGTTCCGAATGGCAAAGTCCTCGTGAGAGATAGCGAGAGAGACTGCACAATTGAAGACATCTTGTTTGTTTCGTTTCTGACCGAGAGGAAACTTTTTTTGCGAGATTTCTGTGCATTGAGGCGTGGCTGAAGTATGCGCTCTAGCCTCTACCCACTATTGTTGTCCCCTCAAAAGTTTCTGATTGACTAAATAAATAAATAGTTACGTAACTGTCGAGTCCTTTTTTTCTTTTTTCTTCTTTCTGTTGCATTGGCCACGGCCTTCGGAAACCGAACAAAGCTTTCCAAATCCGGCGCGCTCCCTCGGCTTAAAATTGCATACCCAAGAATCGCAGGAGGAAATCTGGAGCAACCATCCTGAAAGCTCTATTTTTTATTTTTTATTCTTCCAAAATGGCAGGTAGACATACCATGCTGTCTATACGCTCGCATATTCTTGCATTCGAATCTTTCGCGCAATTCGGTTTCGGTTCAAAGTGGGCTCGGCTTCGCACGTACACACCATTTCTTGTTCGTTCGTTAAATCGTTTGTCGGTGTTTATGTGCCTTGTTTTTTTCTTCGTATCTCGGCCTTGCTTCCTCCGCTGTTTCGGCCCGCTGGCTACGAATTCGTCTCGCGCAGTTTTTGGGAGAGAGCCACACGCCGCCCCGTCACTCGATGAACTAAAAGTGTACAAAATAAAGAAGATGCGGGCGGTGGTCCGTGACAGGCATGATTCCGCCGTGAGCGCGCGTCAGTCGCGCACTGTTTTCACTTTCTTTTTTTTTTTTTTTCGCAGCTCCTGGTTTTTTTTTGTGTATCTAACTTTGCGAATTCCAGTTTTGTCACTTTTTTCTTCTTTTCGCTGTGCTTGTTTGGTAGTATTTAGTTGCAAACAATATTTGGATGGAGGGCCTGTTAGCTTCGTTTGGGGTGGAGGAGGAAAAAAAGGGGAGGGGGGGGCGTGAAGAATCGCGATGCAGAATTCCTCATGCGTGTCCACCTTTCATCGCAGTCAGTCATGTTGGTGAGCGTGTGTGGAGGATGGAAAGTTGGAGACGAAGAGAAGGGAAAGCGAGAAAGGTGGCGGGAGACATTTGGGCAAACCTCGCGCATCTTTCGCCGAGCGGCTTGAGCGCCTCCGGTGTTTTTCTCTTTTAGTTTCGCGCCTCGCATTTTTTTAAGACGGTGTCCCAGCGAATCCGTAGGTTCGTGTTATGCTAAAAAAAAAAAAGGCGTTATGACGCGCGTATATAGACGAGCGTGCGAAGGTCATCGGGGGTAGGTCGTTGCTCGGGAAATCCGACCGAAATTACAGGGTCGGGCAATGCATATGTGCTGATACTGCGGCGCTCAGGCCGAAGCGGCAAAAGTGCCATGCTGGGATTCACGTTCAATCTGCTAAAATGGAGGCTGCGATAGGCTGCCATGTTCCCTATCGTCGCGGTGTGGCGCTCAGAGGCGGACTTACCATCTGGCTGCCCAGCCGTTTGAGTGCCGCGTGCCCACATGACAAATAAAGGTGTACACATTTCCTTGGAGTGCGAGCAGCTCTTTCTGCTGTCCACTTTCTGGGCAAGACTCCTACTTTCTTCGGGCCCCGCGGACACGGTTTGCTTGAAACGGTTCTGCCGCCCTATGTTGGCTGCCTACTCCGCATATTGGTAAGTCCGCCCTCGGTGGCGGTTAGTTTTGTGGCCCAGCATTCTTGAGGCATTGTATATACCCTCTTCGGTTGGCACTCGGCTGTACCAGCTTATATCGCCACCGACTGTACCCTGCTCCCCCGCAAGGCGAACGTTGGAGCGCATTTAGAACATGCCACCGTTCTCGCTGACTGCCGCGAATGTAGCGGCACTCAGGCGCCCGTACCGTTAGAGAAGAACGAACAAATGCTGCGCGTCCCGTTGAGTAGCGTTTGTTCAAAGCGGCGCGTCTTTGTCTTACGCGGAGATGGCTTCTTTTCAAAGAGGAATATCCAGGCAATGGCTGAGGTACAGCCGCTGGGCGTGACGGCGAACTGGATCAGACCACTGGAAAAGCCCGGAGCAAGGGGCGCCCGCCGCTTTTCTCCCGCCGAAAGTAGACTATGTCGATGACCAGGGATGCTTCCCTGGCGTCTTCGCGCGCGCACCGCTGGGGGGCTTTGGAAACGAGCGCGTCGCGAATGCCGCGCACGTGTGCGCGCGTGCACGAGTGAGCAGGCTGTGCGCGCGAACTCGTGCTTGCGCGTGCGTGTGGGTTTCGTTCTAAATCAGAACTTGTTATAAAAAAAAGGAGGGGGTGTGAAAAAAAAAAAAAAAGAATGTTGGTATCCCAGCCGAATAAGGCTGAAGCAGAAGTGGAATTTTCATTTTTTTTTTTGCGTTGCCTGGGCGAGACTTTTCGAGGCTGGCTCGCACAGTCGCATTTGATTACGCTTGACTTCGTTGTCAAAGCTTAGCAGACGATAAGTTAGAATGCAATTGCTGGAGGCATTCGTATCGTTTCAAGCGCTTGTACAGAGTATGGTGCAAGATTTTGCTTTGAACGGCAGTGAGGGCTTCTGTGTCGAACTAGAACTCGGAGCGTGTCGTTCATTTGTCGAACGTGCCATTTATTTAGCGATTGAAGCAAGCGACGCCAGCACAGTCGGTGATGCTCCAACATATATTTGTGTTTTTTTTTAATCGGCGTTCCAACGTTTGACAAACAACCGATTTGATCTCCAAGCACCCAATATAATAATCTCAGCTCATATAGAATCCTCGCTTTGGAGCACCGTGTAGAAACTTAAATATTCCTACTTTTATGTGTATCTCCGATAGACTCCCGTGTATTGCCTGGTGTCAAGCAATGGCCGCCATTGGTGCCACGGACAGGCTCCCGATCCGCGATCCAGCCTACTACAAGAAAGAGCAGTGGGTGCTATACGTCGACATACAATTGCGAGTTTCCATGGCGATTGAACGTCACGTCGCTTGGTTGTCACGGTACTCCGCAGTCGTTTGTTTCTTCACGGAAGCTCCAGCGGCGTCACCACACGTATAATCAAACGTGTGAACCACATCAGTTCAAAGCTATTGAACGATTAAAACGCGGACACAAAACCGGCCACGCCCAAAAAACAAAACAAAAAACACTGGAGTTTATATATATATATATATATATATATATATATATATATATATATATATATATATATATATATATATATATATATATATATATATATATATATATATATATATATATATAGTTGTTAGAATGGATGAAGAGGTAAAAATCACAAACTTGGCTCAATTTCTCATTTACAGCGGACACACCGGACACACCGTTGGGGCTGACTAACTTCCCCGCTGTCTAACCATACACACAACATAATTACTAATTTTATTTTTAATCCGATAGCGCTCGTACCACGTTTAAAATAATTTCTCGGCATTGCAACCAGAAGCATATATAGGGGCTGGCACGTGTCTTTCTTCCCGGACCTTTGGCTTTCGTGAATATGGTAACGTGCCGCGTTTGTCTCGTCGGTCACAGCTGCTCACGCCGCGATGCACTCCGCGTACTGCGACGCGCGTCCCACGTGATCGATTGACGCGGACCCATTGTGTTTTTGAGATGGCACATTCGCGAAGAGACAGAGAGAGCCAGGGAGACGACGCGGTCCATACCAATTTCTCTCGGCACACCAGCGCGCGCTGCGCGTCGGAGAAGACCGATGATGGCGAGCCTCGAGCCAACAACAACAACAACTGGACAGAAAAGCCGTAAAGATGGCGGCCGTATAGTTTCTGGGGTCAAGTTCACGGCACAAGAGGATGTGGTTCTCAACGGCGCTTGGGAGGGAAGAAAAAGAAGACCGCGAGTGGCTCCCGCTGAGTTGGCCCTGAATGCAGATATACTCTCCTTTCTGGCCGCCACGTCTTCCTTGTTTTTGTTTTTTCTGTCTTTGCTATTTCAGGGACCCTGGCTTCTTCTGGTTAATACGCGGTGCGGTACCACAGCACTGCTCCGAACGACGTACACTGTCGTCGTGGGTCACGGATTACGGCCGTGCCGATGGAACCATGGAGCACGCTCTACATGTATATATATTTCTCTCTGACGCTCTCAAACTTTCTTCGCGCACTTTCTTCTCCTTTTTTTTTTCTGTTGCGTTAAGTATAGTAGGTAGTCGTTGGCTTGCCTACTTGCTATACTTCGTTTCACCGTACGATGGACCGCAGCGGGCTCCTCGAGCCCTCAAAACCAGTGCGCAGTGCGGCGCGGAGCGGGTAATCACGTGACACGTTCCCAGCTCTTGATTGGCTGGAGTGGCTCGTAGCGTCCGCTGCGCTCCGTCCGTATCAGAGTGAAACGGAGTGTAGGTCAAGATGGCTTCTGTTGGAGTTTTATATCCGTTTGTTTGCGAAGAACTGATTACCTTCTCTTCGATTCCTATCGTTGGTTTCCCGTTGTGTTTGTAATCATGCTTTAGGATTAGTTCATCATATTGGTTCTTTTTCGTTTAACAGCGCAAGTGCCGAGACTTTTTTCCCTGGTTGTTTTTTAATTTAATTTATGTATCCTATCGGTATTTCCTGGAGCCTGGTCCATTTCCCACTGACTCTTCGAGTCATCCCACTTTCCGCAGCACTCTGAAAGAGCAAGGGTGGAGCGCGAAACGAAACGGGGCAATAATTTCACGCGGTTGCTCCTTCGCATTTTCATTAGGTCGTCGTATTACCTCCACTTCCTCCTTTGTCTTTTTGTTCTCCTATCTTATAATGGTATGGGAACCGCGCGGGTCTCTTTCTAAGGGCGCTACACCGATTCGTAGCGTTTACCGGTTTGCGTCGGCGAGTGCCTTTGTTGCGTGTGTGTGTGTGTGTTGTGTTGTGGGGGAAACGTTGGGCCTGCCCGTGAGCTTGTTTACCAGCTGAGGTCAGGGTTGGAGGCCAGCCTATTTACGGTCCCGCCGTCGCCGCCGCCGCCGCCGCGAAACGCTGGGAAGCATCCGAAGGCCCTTGTTTAGCACGCGTATGGAGCGTCTCGTGACGCGGGTCATTGCCCAGACTGCACCGAAGGGGAGTTCGGTGGTTCCGAAAGTGGTGGACTTTCCTTCGGCCTTGCGTTGTGAGGTTCAATTATTCGCCCATTTTTTGTTGGCCAACAAACGCAGTGGCGTCATCTATTAGGTAAACCCGGCACACTTCCTCTTCACGTATATTTCGTAATTTTTTACTGATCAATATTTTATCGTAAGAGTGAATCAAGTCTGATGGTGCTATACGTGGTCATTCCCAGAAAATAACGTGTGTATTTGATTTCACGAATACTGCGAAACCCGCCGTCTAGTTCGAAACCGGAAGTGGTTGGGGGCTGTTTGCACACTGGTGCCACCGCA
Source organism: Ixodes ricinus (assembly GCA_037355805.1). Classification (NCBI taxonomy): domain Eukaryota; kingdom Metazoa; phylum Arthropoda; class Arachnida; order Ixodida; family Ixodidae; genus Ixodes; species Ixodes ricinus. Next base: position 70,010 of record JAZHYW010006159.1, on the reverse strand, counting down.
TTTCGAACTCACGCGAGAAATAGTGTGGGGTGAGGAGGTCGTGGGTGGATCACAACAGCCGTTTCTTTATCACGAGCTTAGAAATTCTTTCTCTTTCTGCTCGGAGTAAGAACAAGAGATTGAGTGGTATACCAATAATTTATTAAAGGTGAGGGTGAATTAGTTCCTCGAACGCCCTTTATGTGTTTTGGTGTGCGCTCGCAGCCACATTGTTGTGAAAGATAAGTAAGTGTTCGTGGCTACGCGAGGTGAAAGGCTTGCTGTTGCATCATCCTGTTACTCTAGACTCCAGAGTCTATTCTCGATCAGTCTTGAGCCGTGGTAACACGCAGTGCACAACTGCCAGTCACCTGGTGACTGCGGGCCCACCGATTGCTAGTCGCTGCGCTCGCAAGCCCCCTGACTGCCAAACTCGCTAGCAGGTTGCCGACAGCACGCGAAGCGGGTAGGCGCCATGCCCAATGGCGGTGTTGTGAAAGTAGTGTCCCTTTCCGTTTGCTTGGATGGCGCTAGCACATCATCTGCGTAGTCTGATTTTGTAAAAGCCAAATTTGATTATATCGCAGTTGGACGTAGGACCGTTCGTCGAATGACAATTCGTCACACGTCAGCTGGTAGCATGGGCTGTTCGTCCGATAGGACAATTTGTCGTAAGGCAGTTCGTCACTATGACAATTTGTCAAACTATTAACAGATATTTCTCATTTTTGTAGCATTTCTGACGCTTCTCGGACATAGTTCTCCCAAGAGGAACGGGCTGCTCTTAAGTTCTGCCACAGATTCTAACATTTGCACACACAGAAATTAAGTACCCACTTTAAAATCTGTTGCAAGAAATTAATTTCATTTAATTATTTAATAAGTCGTATCGGCGGCCGAATAACTTTCTCGCGCCTTGTCGGACGTAGTTTCTACAATGGCCGATCCTTGGAAAACAATGGGTACACCTATTAACTGCAGAAATATTGTTATAACGTCACTTCGAATTGCGCTTAGAAGTCTGAACGCTGTAATTAATCAGCAGTTTAAACTCGACAGACCAGCACACGAGGCCGTAGTTTTACCTATCTTCCACGTCTACGAACGCAACGTCCCACACGAATAACGCCGTATTCGAAGCCGATAGTCGCACACTTTTATTGAATAACAATAGTAACTCTATCTGTAGTGTAAAAGGCTCACTCGGAAATCTCCGCGTTAACGGGCTCGCCACGTCAAGCGGGTAGTCGCCACCCCAGCCGCGGCTGACTTTTAGCCTGGACATCAGGGCAGAACAAGACAAATACAGTTTCTTCACTAATGCCGGCAACTCATAACCACTCTCCATCTGACGTCACTTTTCAATAAATGCTGATTCTCTCTCTCACACACAACAAAACACGAACGCATTGCGATTATACTCTGTTTCACCTCATGATGTACCGCAGGTAAGGCTACAGGCACGAGCTCCTTGCTCTAGGGTACATCTCGTCGGCACAGGCTCTCGTGCATTAAAGGTGTAGGGAAACGAAATTTCAGCGCTCATTTTCTAGCTTGAATGTGTTGCATGTTGCACCCTAACCTCAAAAACACCAGTCTTCCGTTGAAAGGCACAAGAAAACTAATTTTAAAGCTAAATAAACGATCTTCCAATGTGCACCTGGTGGATGCATGCGGAGCCTATTTGGGAGGTAGTCTAGCAACGTTGTGGAATCTGCTACGTAGTCGTGACGTAGCAGATTCCTCTGGCGCAGCGCCGCTCTTTGGCATTTCAACATTTTCCTTCTTAGCTTTCCTCCCCAACTCACAAATCGCGAATTGAACCAAACAGTCCAAGAAGACGGAAAGGGTGGACTCTCCTCTTCTCGGACCCTCGTTTGTGCAGCCGGATGCAGCCATTCTCCCCTAGAAGATTAGCCAGTCGCTCAAAACTCGGACAAAAGTTGCTTTCCCACCCCGTTCAGCCCTAAGCTGACAGTGCTGTGGAAGCTACGTGCTTCTTGGGCCAGCCACACGCTCGTCACCCCACGGGCACTTCGAACGGCTCGGTTGTAACGCGATGACGCTATTGACACCACCACAACGCTGACAACGCCACCAAGGGCAAAGCTCATAATCCCGCCAGCCTTGCTACGTCACGAATGCGGGGAAACTTTTCTTTCTGTTTTTGTTTGCGCCGGATATCCCATGACGCATCGCGCCCTCCGTTCGCTTCTCTTCGAGCGCTCGCTCGAGTGCACCGTTTGGAACGAAAAATATAGCCAATCGTTCAAAATACAAACCTGCGATTATGAATTACGGTTATTACACGTCATGCTTGACCCATTTCCGAACGAAATTTGAAAATTTCAAATTTCGGTTCAGTAGCTCCCAACGCTATGAGCTCGCGCTTCTAGCCTTCGCTGCGGTACAACATAAGGTAAAACGGAGTATAGTATTGCAGCATTGGAACGTGCGCCGACTGGCATGAGCGACGCGGCATCCTTCAAGATGGCGTCGGGGGCTATAGTTGCTTTTCCGTGCGACGGATGACGCTTTTTTATCGAAAGGGTCTATAGTCCGTTCATCCCTAAGCTGAGGCGGCGGTGAACACTACGTGCTCGTTAGACCAGTCGCAAGTCTCCCTTTCGCCACGTGATCACGCTCCCGCCCATATCCACGCATAGAGAGCCGGGTCAGGTGATGGAGGGGACGCGTCTGATTGGTCCGGCGGGCACGTAGCTCTCGCTATACGGCAGTTTCAGCTTTGAGGTGGACGGAGTATACACGTTTCCAAAAAACGCTTCTAGGCCGCCGCCATGTTGCTGATGCTGATGCGGCTAGTGCGACTCTCGCGCCCTCTATCAGCTAGAAATTTTCTGCCACTCTCTTGGAGCTGTGAACCGGTCAGCGCGGTTCTCTACCTGTGTTTTTGCGGTTTTGCATTCGACGTTTTCTCGCCCCTCTTGAAAGTTTCCACTTAATTTTTTTTATGCGTGCTGCATACCCTTTCTGTGTTATCTTCCACTGTGAGAAATAAGGCTGGTAAGTGCCTGCCATTCAAGCTTTTCTGCTTGACGTTCACGGGAAACGAAGAAGGTGAAGGACGTCGAACGACCCTCGACGCGATTTTGCGAACATTGTTCTCCCCCTCCCAGAGATAATCCGCGTAGAATCCTCAGTCATCTCCAAAAATAGTTGTACGGGTTGGGGTGAGAAACGGCTCGGGTCAGTCGCGTTCGTTCCTTTGACTTGGTGCTGTTGTGAAAAAAGGAAGCTCTCCACGAAAACGTGCCCCAAAATGAAGTCATCTTGGATTCCGCCCGATCGTCAAGATGTGACTGTCGTCGACTGTGACTGTGTTATTTGAGATCTTTCCCAAATAAATTCTTTTCGGATAACGCTGCATCGTGTGGTACGTACAATATGTTGTTCGAATGTTAACACTTTCTAAATTGTATGTCCGTGTCCTGTCCACCGGTAGACACGTTATTTGTGAGCGTGAAAAATGCATGCCTTTCGGCTCTCTTCTGTTGTAATTTATTTTTGACAGCTAAGCGCTTTGTCGTTTGTCGTGCGGCGGATCGCGCGGAGCCGTCAAAACTTATCGTAAAAACACACACAAAAGCTAGAACTATACATTCAAGTCGCATTCGTTCTGTCGCGTGCGTACCCAACAAAAATAGTTTATAGGTTTTTTATCGCTTTTTTTTCTTCTTTCAAATGTGGTACAATGCTTTCTCGATGACCTCGGGAAAATACGTGCACCATGAAACACAAAATACAGCGGGAAAAGACGAGAATTTAGCCGCCAGCATTGTTTGAAACTGCGCCTACGCAGGCTGCGCTTATCGAAATCACAGTCCTCTCGGTTAGGGTTAGCAGGGACGCCGGTGAGAGTCTAGCCTCAAACCCAGTGACTGGGCTCGAAAACGGTTTGCTGCCCCTGGGGTCGAGTGTTTCTTGGAAAGGTGTATAGTCACCGACTGTGCTTCGTGGGGCTTTATGTAACCTATACCCTGTGTGCGCAGTCAGCGTGTCCTCGGGTTGTTATGAGTTTGACGACAGGGCAGTTCGGCAAGCGGTATGCTGTAACCTAGCTTCTGCGGCAGCGGTGACAAGGCGTACCACGCTGCATCGGTGGTGCCAGACTGCTTTGGAGATTCCGCCGATTTTGGCGGAATCTTTAGAAAGGCTGGCATCAACGTGGCCTATGGGCTGCTTCACGTTCAGTGTTGCCAGACTTGTGGGGCATTTCTCGAAGATTGACGGAATCGCCCACGCGTCTGGCAACTCTCTCCTTCTAGAATAATAAAAGCCCGTGCCCTATAGCATTTCGACGTCGTCACAAGTCCTGCCAACCGCAAGCACAGATTGGACGCGAGCGCTGCGTCGGGGTCACGGTGTAAGGTAATATTTAGGTGAGGCGAAAGAACCGGATAGGCGAACGACCGGGTAGGTTTAGGCGAACGATACGACGCGATCGACCAGATAAAGTATTGGCACGCGGCCGAGTAGCCTCAACCGACAGCGCCTCCTCCGTCCAAATGGTGCAACTGAGGAAAAAAAAAAGGAACGGACGAAATTAAATACAACGTCTCGTTCGCATGGCACCCGGGTACGCGCCCTTTCCGTACGGAGCGTCTTCTGACCTTTACGGACGTGGGCTTGAACACCGCGCCAAAAATGTCTCCGCTTCAACGCATTCAGAAAACTGTTATTACCGCCGTTGAGGCACGAAACTAGGGCTAATGACGAAGCAGTGTCGAAAGAACGCGCGTAGCGCACGTGCCAAGTTCTACATGACGCGGTGCACCCAGAAAACGACTTGAAAACACGCATGTCTTCCACGGAGAAGCATGCGAAACCGGGTCCGCGACAGGCTGCCATTAGCCGCATATCGAGGAGCCATCTGGTGGCGCCACTTGCAACCAAAGCGAGGAAAGGACTTTATCTGGCAGCTGCTGGGCGTCGCGTCCAGTCAATGCGTCCAAAGACGCTGGGCTCGGGCTCCTAATTGCTGAGTTGGCGCCATCTGGTGACGTTACGCGGAGGTACAGGAGGCTGTTCACAGGCCTCGATTATTCTAGTCGGTGTTGGTTTGGTAAACTGCTAAGATTAGCGGCGGGTGGTGCTCATAACTCCGTATCCTGTTTGTTCGAAGCAGTGAGGAAGATAGAACCAATCTCGCCATGGTGTCAGTTACATTGTAAATATACGTCCTGTGACAACCTATGGGAACTCTAATTGGTCTAGCTGTTTCGTTGGTTTCTGTGTGCGCGCTCAATATGTCTCTCTCTCTCTCTCTCTTGTGTCAAAATGAAACTCAAACAATTGTTTTCAGTAACACGACTTCCGCGACATTGACACGAATAAAAACGACCGCTCGATTGTCGTCAAACAATCGTTTTGTTTCCTTTAGAATAATTTCAAAAACAGGAAGGCTCGTCTCGTTGCCTGCAAGATTTCGAGTCTAGCGACGCACGAGGGGGAAGATGCTTTGATGTATCGTGGCTAAACTCAAAAGCGCTCCTTCGACGTCAATCTTTTGGACACGGGTTTACAGGGAAAATGTCTCGAAATTTTGTAAATTCAGGTCGCGAGGAAATGTTTGGTGTCAATCGTTAAATGCTTAGTTGGTTTTTCCTTTCTTTTTAGTGTGTGTATCTGTGTGTGTGTGGTGGGGGGGGGGGGGTCTGATTGGATGGTTGTGTATAGGCTCACGCAGGTCTAGAACAGCGGGCACAAGATCCTCCCACAAACCTCTCCGCTTCGTACGATTGGCGGTTTCGTCCTTCCCCACCCGCCCCCTCCCTATAGCGCACGCTCTGCTGTAGTGGAAAAAGGGGAGGGCATTTGTGGGACGAGCCTGTCCCGCTATCCTCAAACCGCGTAAATTGCAAGTAACGTCGTTGCAGCGTGTTGGTTCTCATTATCCCACTTGTTCTTGACGAAAGCAAAAAAACAAAATATCGTTTACGCGAATCGTATACGCTGCAAAAGGTACCCGCTCCGTAGACAAACCGCCGCAATGGCCATTGATGTGACGCCAATCCAAGCCACGTATAGCGAAACCCGAAGCTGTTTTTGCGAGCATTTGAGGCTACTCAGAAGTTTGACATTTTGGTTCGTATCCTTTTAATGCGTCCCGCCTACACGTAATATCGGACCGATCTTCTAAATGCCGTCAAAGAGGGTCGTTGCAGACGACATGACAGCACGAACGAGCCCGTGCCGTACGGTGTCACGCCGACGGCGGGAAATCAGTCGTAAGGGAAGTTGCAAACGGCCCTATATATCCGCCTAATACTGAGGTGCGATGGCATATTTCCCGCTTTGCCACTCTGTGAGCTCTCGCGGAACCACGATATGTTGGTGCGGCAGCTTCGGATTTTGCCTGACACCTTACACGGGGCGCGTCTCTCGCATGAGCCGACTTCCTTCCTCCCCTTGTCAATAAAACACGGCGCCGCGGAGCTGAGGACGTGGATAAACAGCTCAGCGGAGGCTTCGTTGCGCCGGGACGTCTTGATGGAGACGTCTGTTCTAACTCAACTTGCGTTGGACGTGATTCTGACTTTTTTTGCTTTTGTTGTTGTTGTTCGTGATGTTTTACGGCGATGTGCGTTTTTGACGAGGTTTTTGCAGCGGATCACCGTGTGTGTTTCGTGTACGTGACCCGCTAGATTTAGCCAGAAAATTGATCCGCTAAGTTTAGCGGGGAATCACAGTGCCCTGACATTGTGACGCCATAGTGCGTGTGGCAACATAACACATGACGTCACCTTTTTTTTTTCGCTAAATTTAGCGGAGCAAATTTCTCCGAGTAAATGTAGCGGAAATTTAGTGCCACGTGCGTTGGACCGAGCCCTGCGTTTCAACCCCCACGTTATGCTTATATTGGATAGATGGACATGGGCAGGCTTCATAGAAACACAAGATTACGGCCGAGTCTTGCGCACACCTGTTATGTTGCTGAACATTTGCAAAGCCAATATCAACACATTTAGGGACTGCACTTGTCATCGAAAGGCCACTAAAGCACAACATAGACTTGTCATCCTGCGTTTGTGTTCTATTATTTTCTGTTTACCACGATAGTAGGTTTTGGCTCGAACGCTCCGTTCCTCCCAGTCCAATACATCTCGTTTCCTCGTGGTTGACCCTAGTTGTGCTTTATGCAAACAGACTCACTCTCTGTTCTTATTAGCGAAGTAGGGGGGGGGGCATTAATATCCGCCGTGTGCGACAAAACTTCCGTTGCGCGCTAATCTGCCATCACGCGAGCGGACCACCCCAACTCCGGAAGTCGCTTGAAACATTGCGAACCCTACCGGAAGTAGAGTCGCCGCCATCTAAAGAAACGTAGAGCGTGGAGAGTTCCGAGCATACGTTTCTCACCCGCAGCCAATGAGGTTACAGTTAGAAAAATTAGCCAATAAGAACGTCTAAAAACCAATCACGAGGCAAGAAATGGCAACGTAATTCGTCGCACATTGCGTTCTTTTAAAAACCCCAGTGACTTCGAATCGTTTTCTTAGAACTAAAACAAACAATTTTCGACGCATTTTTGTTTTAGGTTTTTCGTGGGAGACTTTGTCCCGATTATTACGACGCCCTAGATATTAACTGTCGCGATAGGTGTGGCGACAAGATCTGCATAAGGGCACTTATGGCCCCCAGCTTGTTTTTCCCGCCGCATACATATTACACCTCTTCGAGGACACCCGCAGAATTTTCGTTTCGACCTTCGAACCGCGCGGGGCTAACTGACGGGCATTGATCTCGGCCGAGCTGAGACGACGCTTTGACCCGTGTATGGTCTACTTTCGGCTGTCTCAGTGGTTGCGACGAGGGACGCCGTCACTTGCGTCGTTACCTACGTCGTCACATGTTCCTCAGAATGAGCAGTCTCGCTTCTCTGCTCTCTGCTTGTTAACACGAGCCGCGTGTGTATGTGATGTGCATGTGAGTCTGTCTGTCTGTGGGTGTGCGTGCGTGTGTTTGTTTGTTTCGCACGTTTAATGCAGTCAGCGCGTGACAGTGCAGCTCAGCGGTTGGTGTGTTTTCTCAGGGACGGGACGGAGCTGGTGACACCCGTGCCTGATCATTATTATTATTACTATTTTTAGGAGATAACTTACGAAAGTGAGCTTTCTCGTATCGGCGCATAGATGTGGAAGCGTATCTGGGACATCACTTTACGTATGATGCTATTTCTCGTCGTGTTTTCTTCAATGACGTGCGGTTCGTATGCGCGAGTACATTGTTATTATTAATATTTTTTTTCTCCCGCAGTGCTATATCCCTTCAAGCGCGCTCGAGCGAGCCGTGTATGCATAAACGCCGTTTAGCCCAGTTCCCCCCTCCCCCCCCCCCTTTCCCCTCTTTTTAACACGCGCGTCTAAGTGCATTGGCTGCGCTGCTTTTTCTCGGAGAAATTTCTGCTCGGCCCCCGATTACGACTACGAAAGAAAAAAAAAGAGTTAATCGAGACGAAACACGAAAAAAAAAAAGCAGGAATGCGTGTCAAGCTTCGTTTATCTTTTTCTCTTTTCCCACAACATATCGCGTAAACGTACGCCTCTGCGCAATGGAACGTGTTGCATCTATTACCAACCCCTTTCGAATTTGTTTTGCCTTGTAGCACTGTTTCCTCCTGTTTAGATTTTTCTTTTCTTCTTTTAGGTGCGTGGTGGAGTTATGGTGTTGCATTTTCGGGAATGGAGCACTAAAATAAGCGCCCGCGGCCTCGCGGTCGTGGCGGTATATAACGCTCGAGTTAGGTGCACGGTCACGCGTGGATAATCATGTTTTTTTTTGTTTTTGTTTTCTCGTGCATCTATTATGCGATTTCCCGAGATTGGGCTTGGTGAATAAGAGGAGCTGCGTCCATGGCGGACCTGTTCTCGAGGGTAGGCTCTTTCACTGTGAGGAGCGGTTGAATAAGAAAGTTGTCTGGCTTCTCCCGCTTGTTGCAGACTGACGCAACCGAGCTTTCATATCTTTCTTTTCAGCCCCATGTAGTGTTGGGTGCGAGGTTCGCTGTCGGAGCGAATATGGCGCGATACAATCGTATGTACGTTGCATTCTCTCCCGAGGTCAAAAACAAAAACAAAAAAAATAGAAAAAAAGATCGATAGGCAATCCGGCCGGTGTGCGAGTGCAATTTTCTGCGGCGAGCGTTCTCATGGTCGCTTGCATTGCCTCGCGGCTTGCCCTGTATTTCTGATCTGAACATTTAAGTTCCTTTCTTCTTAATTTTTTTTTTAAAGCATGGATTAAAAGTTAAAGATAAAACAAGGAAAAGGGGGTGTTTGTTTGCAGAATATAAGAGAATGAACTCGCAGTTGAAATTTCTTTTTCTTCCAGATAGAATCGAAAAAATAAAGCGAACTAGTTTGAATGCGGGCGAATATTCGAAACGTTGAATATTTCGAGAATAATGTTTGCCATTGGAATCGGTTCGCAACAGTCTTGTACACCTTACTCAAAAAAATGTAATCGGGTAGAATTACAGTTACCCTTGCTTAAAATGTATTCGTTTATATTACTTCATTACCCAAGACGAGAAGTAATGGGCCGTTAATTGAAAAAAGTAACCATCACTACTCCGATTACTTCACATTTTCAAAACGACATATTTTTGGGCCGGTTTGAAAACGTGTATTTCGTACCGTCCATTATTTGGTTAGAATCACCGAATTATGAACTGACGATTCCCTTACTCCACCAATTTAGGTAAACCATGCTCTCGGTTCAGGATTCCCTGGAAGGAAACTGGCACGAATAAAGGACGCCATTAAGAAACGAGACGGAAAAAAGTGGTGATTACAAGTAATTTTAATACTTCCAAAAGTAATCAGAGGACTGTTGTGATTACCTTCTAGTAGATGTAATCATATGAATACGAAATTACCGCATAAAGTAATCGATGACAAGTAATTCTATCACTTGTACTGAGTGCCGTACAAGCCTGGTTCGCAACACACTTTTACTGTAGTTATTCGAATATTCAAAAATTACGGATTCTTACGGATTTTCCGACTTCTCGCGCCAAGCTTCACTGCTTCGCTGCTCTTCCATTGGCGTCACACTTCACCGCTTCGCTTGGGTGCGCGCGTCGAGCTTCACTGCTTTGCACGGGCGTGCTAGGAGAAGCCGCTCATGTGTCAAAGGAGTTTCTCGGTGGACTCGATGGGATCGGACATTTTGCTCACTGCTTTTAGTCAGTCTTCTTCGGTTGTAATTATTGCTCTATTTCCGGTTTTAAGGGACAGTGCCGGAAAAGAAAACACGAATACCTCTTCAAATAAATAGGGTAATTATTGTTGGGCTTGGCATATTATCTGATGTCTTACCCAACTCATCTTATGTTGGTGTTTTTTTTTCTATATAGGAGGATGAAGTGTTTTTTTTTAATATAATGTGACTGTTTCTATTTATAGGTATGTTATCTAGAGAACATTTCAAGCCGCTATGTAGTCATTTTTTACTATGCTCAATCTACATTAAGAGGCAAATAAGACCAAGCTCCACACGCTTCTTTGCAAATTGAGATGTTTCAGCAGTAATGGATAACTCTTACCGTGTATCGTATATTTGAGGTCAAGTCTGTGAATGTTATTTGTGCTGCATTGGCCTTACCCGTAAAAATACAAAGATATCAGTCCCAACAAAAGTTAAACAATAATAATATTTTTGAGCGCGCACGCTGAAGGAATGAGGTTTTTTTCTCCCCTTGGAAGTTCCGGTAACTAAATTTTCCAGCACCTCAATCGTTCATCTTCCGCACATTCGGAAATGGGGCGCCTGATACATCCAGTATTTCCCCTTTTTCTTCCCCTCTCTGCGCTATACAGGGTGCTCTTTCTTTTTCTTTTCCATTTTTTTTAGAAGGGTGCAGATTTTTATAAAAAGAAGGTGAGTTATACGGTCAGGGGGCCGTAATAAAGGGGGATAATCGCAACGAAAGGTTGGATATGTAAATATGTTTTGTTAATTAGGTTTTTACTTGGGAAAAATGTACATGTGGATCCAAATAAAAACTTCATGAGCGTCATCGGAAACCACAGGTCAGTAAATATTAGGTATATTTAGAACGCGTGGGAAGCCGGTAGTGCGCTAAATTTAGCGATTGTGCAAAAGTTGGCTGTGCGAAGTTGCGGATGATAAGAGACGGCAAAACTTCGAGGGAGCGTTTTTGTACCCACAACCATGGGCCATAGACGGAGCTTCATCAACAATAGAGGTTGATGAAGAGAACGGTGCTGGCCGTGTTCCTGTAGAGATTCTATGTAACTTATGAAGATGAGAACCAGTTTGGTCCACAACTCATCAACGTGTCAAACGGCAAATTTTTGGTATTAAAACTGTCTTGCTCTAAAGCTCTAAATCTAAATTGCATGAAGGCTAAGATATACCTTAAAATAGTCTGCCGTTTAGACAGCAGAAAGCTAGTCTGCGCTTTTACGTGGCGTCTTCTCTGCGGATGGGTAGGTTGCTCTAGCGGTGCGCTTCAGCTTTTGTAACAACAAACCGAATTTTTGATCAGAAAACTCGAAAATGTCGACTTTAACGTGCACGAAGCACTGGCGATAACACGACCGCACTCCGACACGCGAGTGCTCTCATTGCTACTTAGATGGTTTTAGCTACAACCTAGAGTAACTGTGTATGCCACGCTTGCGGAGCGGAGTATTCCAATGGTTTCAGATTTCGGTCCTCCATGTATTGCGGGAAGCGATCCTCGCTCTTGCAGGAGCCTCGACGGGTGTTCCCGTCGCGCCCCTCACTGTGTCTCCATTAGTGACTACCGACGCACTCTTCACCTATAAAAGCAGCGAACACGAAAACAAAATGAGGAGACAAAGAGTCCTCCGAGTCACCTAACACATCACCTTTCCGTCCTTGGAAGGAGACACACATGTGATCCGTTGTCGCGTCTATCCCCCGGAGCCACCGCTTCAGAGCCCATCACAATGACTGCCGCTCATCAGCGTTTCTTAATTCGATTAATTAAAGAGGTCGCGTACCTAGTCATTAACTCATCGCTGGTCCTGCACGAATCGAAGACGATTGCACGCCTGCCTCGCTCCCTTCAAGATAATAGGAAAGCCTGTTGCATCAATTGTTGATTGAGCTCTTAGTAATTAAGATGAAATGGGTTGAGAGTACGAGCGTCCGTCCGCCTTCGTGACAACCAGTTATACCGTCGTGGCGGGCCCGACCACTGCTCGCTGTCGACTGCTCTCGGCTGGTTCGGGCGCATTTGGCCGATTTAGGTCGGCCGGTCCTCCTCGCCTACTTCCCCCTCCACTTCTGTTTCCCGGTCACGCCGAAAGAAGGCGCTGACCACTTGGCGCCCTCGCGCCATCTGTCGGCCGTGACCGACATCGTGGTCCGTGGTAGGTTGTATTTTGGCTCCGTTAGTGCGCTCCGACCGAGAAGGATGGCGCTGCACGTGGATCAACTCGTTGGCGACGTCTGGTAGACATTTGAACGTTCGTAGTTCTTCGTCACAGTGTAATTTTTTTTAACGTATGGTATTGGACGCATTTATTAATTTTTTTGGCTGCACCATAAGCAATCACTTCTACCCTTCGTGGTCACACTCTCAGTGTACATGTGGTATCCCTTTGCGTACACATCCCTGTGAGGTAGAGATTGAAGGAACTAGGTTGTTGGCGTTAGGATAGCACGAAATCTCGCGGTATACCTCGTTTGCGTTATCCTTATCCATGTAACGATAGGCTCGCGTCTATGTATGTGGTTACATACGTTTACGACGGGTCCGTGCCAAGTAAACTAAACTCTTTGTTTTGCTCAGTTGCCGCGGTCATAGCCCCGTGTCAAAGCAAAAAAAGACGTGAGAGTGGGATATATGTCCAGTTGCGACGGCCCCAAAAAAGCGTAGCGCCTGATACTCAACTTCAAGGCACGATACTGTGGAAGCAAGTGTGAAGAAAAACTTCATTAAAAGGAAGCGAGGTACTTGAAAAAAACGAGTTAGAGGTGAATTCTAGAGTATTTTTATCCTGTGAATCTGAATATTTCGTTCGTTTTTTTCTCCGAAGATGTTACTAAACGCCAGAAAACACGAAAACCCTCCGATCAGTCGTTACGTCATTTCGGCTCGCCAAACTCGTGTCGCTCGTGTGCAGCGTGCGCAATTACAAGATTGCCAGGCATATTCCATCGCATAAACACCAATCGGTAACGACTTTCTTTTTTTTTTTTTTTTACCTTTTTGTAAAACAGCGAGAGTGCGCGTACATAGCTTCGATAGGCGCTGAAGATGCGTGAGAGCAGAGATTCCGAAAAATCTGTATATGACGTCACGCTCTGGGAAGGAGGGGCTTCCACGGTTCTTTAAAATTTATTTCCTGCAGCCACCGTGCACCAAATTGAAATAAAAAAAATAATAATCTCGATATTTCTGATTCTGGAGGCCAAATAAAACAATCTAATTTTTTTATATACAGAATTTCTTTAGTTTTGTTTTAAAACTACCGCGTTGTAAAAAAAGAAAAAAATGTTGGTGGACCTACAGCGTAAGGTACTCGGTCTGCCTTTGAGGTTCGGTGACACTAGTTTACGCTGTAGATGGGAAATTTAGCCAATGCAATACCACTACTGGCCTGGGGTTTTTAACGTGCATAACGCTGTAGTGATGCACGACCGTGTACGCCGGTACGATGCTCATCCAGATCGAAAAGGGGCACGGGTGGGGTTCTGCAGCGCGAACTTCCACTCCACGTGCTCCGAGCTCCGGCGCGCTAACACACTCGGCCACCGATCCTCCCCTGTCGCGTTGTACCTCGTTGTGCAGTGCGCCGTCTAAGGTTCTACTTGAATCTATATATTGAATTAACTTTAGTGGAGTAACCGAAACCGCCGGAGTGCCGGCATCTCCGTCAATTCTCACACATCGAAGATGAAGCGTTTCCAAGTGCGTGCGTGGAACAGGTTGAGGCCACATTGAGAGCGGTGGTCGCCAATGTATTAGGGAGTTGTAGAACAGGGGACATCGACACTCCCCTTCGAGCAGCTTTGGGGCGTTCCGTTGCGCATGCGCAGTGTGACGCCCCAAACTTTTCGGAGGACCCGAAGCTTTAGACCCTTTTTCAAAAGTCCATCGAGCAACATTGGCGGTCGCCATTGCTCGGACACGAAGCGCGTGATTGGATCCGAGACCTCGCCGAACGATGACGTCAGCACTCGTGTCCAATAGACGCTCGGAGCACGCGATCAAGCAATGGCGGACAGGCGTTGGCGCGGACTTTTGAAAAGGGGCTCGATCCATCGAAGCCAGTTCAATACCGCGTGTTTGTCACGTGTTTGTTACGTGCCACGCGTGCGGCCTTTAGTCACGTGACACATACGGCGGCGCTCGAGAGGCTCGTGGCGTCCGCCCCGGTCCATCCGTAAGTGAAACTGAGTCTAGCGATCTCTGAAGGGGGCCTCATGTCCCTCCGGCATGTATCGGGCGACCGAGCTACCGTTTTCCGAGTCGTTCGGACCTCCGCTCGAGTTTGTCGGCTAAGAATAAACGAGCCGCAGAAGGAAGCTGCTCGTTCCGAGTCTGTTCGGGGAGGAATATTCTCCGTGCTGCGCGGATCGTGTGAAACATTCGGCTCGCCGTCTCTCTCCTCGTGTACAGGAAGGGCTGGACTCTGGGAACGCTCGCGGACCTTGCGCCGTTCCTCGAGGATTATTAATGCCTACGGCTTGGAAGTATACGTACGGTTGAAATATCTCGGTTTGTCCGTTTCTAATGATCATCTCGTTTCGGCTCTGGAGCCTGGTCGGGACCCATTAGTTGGTTGGAGGCTGAGCACGCCCCGGTATACGTCCCTGAGGATTCCGTGCCGGCGTTCTTTTGCACGCGGGTAGCTAATTATTGTGATCTATCGAAGGAAGCTCTCAGCGAGCGATGATGCATGGAGTGGTCGGGATTCACGATGTTCAGATCAGGGACTAGATCACTTTGCTGTAGCGCTTATAAGCGGCACGCCGTGTACGTGCATGGCACGGCAATCTTCCGGGGGCGCCCTCTCGTGGCGCTGGAAGTACAGGACGACTACTCGTGTGTTCCTGCTTAAGAAGTTCCGCATGCTCGCGTGTTACAGCTTAAAGAGTCCTGTTTACAAGCGTGTTACAAGCTTGAAGTCCTACTTGGACGCCTGCTGCAGTTCAGAAAGTTCCCCATGCTCGCGGGTGCGGGCGAACAAAAGCAGGGCGTGACCTAATATTTAGTTTTAGCACAAGGTGCGCAATTTTAGCGCACGCTAGCGCAAACTTTTGCGCTTGCGTTAGCGCACGGAAGAGAGTTTTAGAGTAGAGTTTCTCCGCCGCGACGCAAAACCCCAAGCATCCCGCGCTTGCCGCGCCACCAAGATGCTGTAACAATTTGTATTTCACACACAAACCTAAGGGTAATTTTTTTTTCTTTTTTGGTCCTGAGTATATTTTTAGATTTGTTTAAATATGAAAACGCGACGCGAGCGGTCCATCGACCATGTCCGCTTGCGTCGCCTCGGCAAGAGAGGTCTCGTGTACTGACTTTCACACGGCGTACCTTCTCCAAGAAACGTTCGCGCGACGCAAGCGGCAAGTTGCCGGCGACGATTGCCCACCTTGCCGAGTCTTCCAAACCGCTTGTAACGTGCGCCTCCCGTAGGAATGCAATGCCATGTATTGCACTCCTACAACACTTGGTACTTGCCAGGCCGTGCGGGTCCTAGGCTGTCAGCAACCGTACACCTTTCCAGCGTCCATCATTTTAGACGAAAAATGGTGAGTCACTGGGTTGTGTACGCGCGCCGCGTTGTCTAATCTTCCGAAGAGGAGAGTTACCGCGCATGCCCAGAATGCCTTCCACGTCCCAGTAGACAAACATGACGGTCCGCAGAAGGCAACTGTTGGAAGGGTCTATGTATCCACACCATCGTACACCGAGGGTACCTTCCTTCTCTGTGCATACGCGGGTGCACAGCGGGTGCAGTCGAAACGGCGTCTTTTGTTAGCGTGCCGCAAGCATCAGATGGCGGCGATCAATGCAGGCGTCCGCGCGTGGCGCACTGGCCTTGAGCGTTGTGCTTGGTGGCGTGAAACCGGCGCGGGGACTCGGTGGCTTCTTTTGTGGGCGTCACACCGGCGGAAGTTCGATTATGCAAGGCGTGCGCGCCGTCCGGGAACGCTGCGCGGGAACCCCGTTGCGTGTGTTTCTTGGCTGCGCGAATGGGTAACGGATGCACTGCGCCGCAGCAGCGTTTCGGAATGGCGAGCACACGCTCTAGTTCGCCGCGCGTTCCTCTGCGGCGGAGCATTCCTGGGGCTGTCAGGCCGCGTTCTCCCACGGAGAAGGTTCCTAACAACACGAGAGAGAGGAGGAGAAACTTGAGAGGACGATAAGGCCCTTTCGCACACTTGCAACCGAGTACGACCTAGAGAGACGAGACCCGTTGAAACCTCTTAAAATTTCTTAGGACGAGAGAACACGCTGGCACGCTGGCGCCATCTATGCTGTGATTCTGGAACTGCATTTCACAAGAGCGAAGGTTTCGCGGGATTTCCGAAGTCCAATGTGCGTAATACCTTTGAGAAAGGGTCGTTTATAACGTTGACAAAAGTTTTACGAGCCAAGAAAGAAAGGATAATGCGCGAGAGAAATAGAAGATATGCCGGACCGCCAAGTTTACACTGCTACCCGATGGATGGCGCCAGTGTGTCCTCTCGTCGTAAGAGATCTTAAGAGGTTCCAAGGCACTCTGTTCTAAGAGGTCGCAAGCGTGTGAACGGGCCTTAAAGTATGAATAAGTGGACGGGCTCCGTCAAACATAAAGGAGCGCTAAAGTGGATTTTGTTATCGTATTTTTCTATGGCGCACACTCAACGTACGCATCCCTGGGAACCCAACATTACAATCATGCGTGGCCTTTCTTTCTTAAGGTGCCACTATAAACATTGTGTTACCCCCCCCCCTCCTTCCCCTCCCTAATTCTGGGATATACCTTAGAAGAAAGGGCGTCGAAATCTTTAGTTGTATTTTTGATAAGGAAAGTGACATCGTATCATTGTAATTTTGGACTTTGTGAAATTCTTAGGGCGCGTAAGTCTAGTTTGCCCCTTTAAGAAGGCGAAAACTAACCAACGCAGATTCGAAGCACGCCCGCGTTCTCTCCTTGAAGTAGTGAGATGGCCAGAAGATTTCGAGAATTCTGCCATCTGCATCACGGCTATCTTGTGCAGACAATGCATCCATTGATTACCCTCATAGGCGGTATACGACAGCTGTTGGCTGTAGCAACCAAACGCAGTCCTTTCTCCGGGTCTCTCATTAATTTCGTGGAGAACTGCCGTTTACTCTGGAGCGCGCACCCAGAAACGGCCTCCCGAGGACACTGTCTTTGCGCACGCGGCAGCGGCCTGTTCCACGGTCCAGCTACCTTCCCCTCCGCGTCCTCGGTCTTCCCGTCTGCAGTTCATCACGTAGCCCCATTCGACCTCGCGAGACCGACCATCGACTCGCTCTGCCCCTTAAAATCTCTCATCGTCTTTCGGCCGTCCTCGCGTAAAAAACCGTTAACCAGGCATTCTTAACTTCGTCTCGAACAACAGCAAGGTCCTTGTCCTTGCCGAGTACGCGCGCGCCCGTCGATTACCCTCTGGTACGTCTAGTGTCTGGTCCCTGACACGCTTGGGCCCTTCGGCCGCCGTGTGTCGACCGTTCGTCTTTGTTTTCTTTTTAATAATTAGAATCTCTTCCGCGTTGCTTCACTTCGTGAAAAATCACTCGATGACGTTCCGGCATCCGTCGAGGGACCTCGAAGCCGTCTGCGATGATCTGCTTCTTGTCGATCTGGTCCCTTGCAGTCGCCCTGGAGGCGAGATTGCGTATTGAGGGCCTTGTGAAGGGTCGCGCTCGGTATCGAAGAGGTTTTTACAGCGTCGGGTGAAAGTGGCATTGTTCGCAAACGATTCCAGTCACTACACGTTTCGGTGTGTCAAGGTTCACGATGCCGCGGCGACGACAGCAGGTCGCTCCGAGTGCTTAAACGGTGAGTGTGTGTTTGCGTTGCGCTTGCGGCGAAAGGTCGATGCGAAGCCTTTTTGTTTGACTTGGCCTCTCTCGCTCTTTAGTCGTTTCAGACGGGGTAAAGCTATGCGACTTTCGCCAAGGCCTTTTTTTTTTTGTTGCGATTTTTGCTTGTTTTTGTTTTCCCGTTCTCCTGATTGAGGGCTCGTGAAACATCTGTAGTTTTCCACGTGGTTGCTCTTGTTTGTTTTGTCGTTGAGAAGCCGTTGTCCGTGCCCACGTGTCTCCACGTGGAGTGGTTTCAATTGTTAATCCGTTTCAATGCGAGAGTACATCAACGCAATACTCCGTTCACCCTTAAAGGGATACTGACAGGTCAAAATCATTTATTTTTATTATTATCCGAAAGGATTGAAAATGGTGCCTGGACATTACCCTCAAAATTCAAACATAATCTCAATACTTCTAAAATGCAAGATATATATATTTATGTATATATGTCATTGTTCTGTTTTGTTTACAGCCATATTGCGTGACGCCTATCGCTGTGAGCATTACGACGCACCTCACTTTCGCTTTCGAGTTCGAGGTTCTCTTAGGGCCCTTTCACCGATCTCAAGTTCTTTGAAACGGTGTGAGGTCAAAGAGAACGCGCAGTGGACTTTTGTGAGCGACGTGAGGGGCACGTCGCACCGGTTTTGCGCGAAAGGCTGCCCCGGCGGAGTCACAACCGAAACTACGGTACACAGACACCGAACCCAGTTGTTTTGACCATTTCATGATTTCCTTTCGAAGTCTCGGAGGTCGTCGGGCACCTAAAAAAAAAAAGCCATTTCGTCCGATTTCCCGACTCACCGATCATCCTCTGCTACATGTGTCGAGCGCCGCCATGTTTTCCGAGGAAGGATAAAAAGCCAAGAGACGACATCTTAGCGGACTCTGATTTTCGGTATTTCAAAAAGAAGGGCCGTAGTGTGCGTTCGTAATTGCGTTAAAAAAACATGTTTTACGAATGCTGTTATTAAATATTATAAAAATTGTGCTTACAGAGCTTCTAAGTTGCATAATATTTGACGTCACAAATAAAAAGAAGCGAGGAGGTAAAAGAAAAAAGAGAAGGGCGCCAAAACGCGCGCGCGTGTGGGTAAATTTTAGAGTTTTTTGCGTTGTGATATTTTTCATTCACGCTGTGGTTTTTTTTTTTGTTTTGCGTATCCATGGCTACAACTTGCATTGTTTTAAACAACAAGAAAAAACACGACCTTTGGGGTTTCAGTGTCCCTAGGTAAAGGCCTTGATATCTAGAACGTCTCCGCCTTCAGCGCGAGCTTTCTGCCCTTGCTAACAAGTGTGAACGCGCAAGCACGCTCAAAGAAAGCACTGCGGAAGCCAGCGAGCTCTGCGCTGAAGGCTCGAGCTCGCTGGTCTCAGCGAGTCTCAGTCTCTGCTTAGATACAGGGACTCTGAGTACATTCACAATGGAGCTTGATTCACTGAGTGCTTACATATCGATTCGATACGTTTGTGTTCGGCCAAGCGTTGTCGTCGCAAACTATAGGCAGACATTTCAGTATCAGTGTGACACTCTGGCCACTCTGAAAGTCCCTGTGTTTTAACCTAAGGACTTTTGTCTGTGCTAGGTCATTTCGGCTTTTACTGAAATAACGTCTCTGTTTTAACCATTCGTTGTCAATCTTTGGGATGAGATTGTTATATAGGGGTTATATTATCCTGTAGAACAATTAAACTCGTCTGCTTGAATGCAGCTTTTTGTGTGTGTGTGTGTGTGTATCTGTGTGTGTGTTTGTGCGCGTGTGCGTGTGTGTGTGTCTGTTTTTGCAGCTAAGTCCGACGGAGACTGTAGAAGTGTTGGCTCGGAACCACTAAAATCTCTTCGGGATTTACTGTACTCCTTTTGAGTTCAGAAAACGCTCTTATTTCAGCCTTGCTTGTCTTCTCTTACCCTCTAGGGTTACTTAGAGCGGAAAGTCCTCAGAGCCCCCGATAAGTCGCGTGCCAGGGAGGATGAAAGCGATCACAATCGGATAAGCCCATCCCGCAAGACAGCCTAATTACATGTTCGCCACACCGGGGACTGAGGGTAGATTAATTAGACAGTACCAGGAAATGAAAGCAGGGAAGGGAGGCGTGTGAACATCTCCTTTAATGACAAGATTGCCACGAGCGTTTTGAATGGTGCAGCCCGCCATGTTGTTGCGTCCGATCTAGTGGCAGTCGTACATCCATCGTGATCTGCAGGTGATGGACTGCTCCGGAAGCCGCGGAGTCGGGCCGCGGAACACGCGTTCGATGCTAATGCGCCCTTGTTTACCGTTCGCGTCGCGCGACTCGCAACCGCGACGGCGGCGCACGAGGCGTTCAGCGGTCGGAACGGAGGGGCCGGGAGATGGAAATGTGGCTCGTTAGGCTTGTCGTCGGACAGGAACCGGCGTCGTTCTCTTTGCGTGGGAAGTATACCGACCGCGCTTGAGTGGTCCTGATGCTCGCTGTGACTTGTGACTGTCTTGGCTTGAGGACCCCGAGTGCTGCGGTGGGTTGTGATTGTTCGCTTGAGGCCACGGACGCTGCAGTGGCTTGTGGATGTGCCTGTAGTGACTCGTTACGGCAGCATAACTTGAGGACCCGGGCGCTGCAGTGACTTGTGAGTGTGCTTTAGCTGAAGGTCATGGACGCCGCGGTCACTCGTGAATGTGCCTTGGCTTGATGTCATGGACGCTGTAGTGACCCGTGACTGTCCCTTAACTTGAGGCTATGGACGCATGCAGTGACGTGGGACTGGGTCTAGATTGAGGGCACGGACGCTGCAGTAGCTTGTGACTGGGCATTGGCTTGAGGTCCCAGACGCTGCAGTACATTTTGGTCGTGCCTTAGCGTAAGGTCATGAACGCTTCAGTGACTTGTGACTGTGCCTTAGCTCGATGTTATGAATGCTGCAGTGACGTGGAACTATGCCTTAGCTTGAGGTCACAGACGCTGCAGTGAATTTTGATTGTGCTTTAGCTTAAGGTCATGGACGCTTCAGTGACTTGTGACTGTGCCTTAGCTCGAGGTTATGGACGCTGCAGTGACGTGGAACTGTGCCTTAGCTTGAGGTCACGGACGGCGCAGTGACTCGGGACTGTGCCTTAGCTTGGAGTCACGGACGCTGCAGTGACTTGTGACTATTTTTTGGTGCGTAGCTCTTGGATATATGGGCATTAGGAGTTATACGACGTTTATGGGTTGCATATGCTCTCCTCTATGCTCTTGCTCAGAGGGCGAGCGATCGGTGGCCTAGTGTGTCAGTCCACCGTTTCTCGGAGCACGTAGAGCGAAAGCTCGGGCTGCAGAGCCCAGGGATCATGGGCTCAATCCCCATCCTGCCCGTTTCAATTCGGATGGGCATCGTATCGGCGTGCGGTGGTGTACCGCTGCAGCGTGATTCACGTCAAAGACCCCAGACTAGCAGTCGTGCTGCACTAGCTACCTTTCTCATGTATAGCGTAAACCAGTGTCGCCATACCTCAAAGGCAGAGTGAACTTACGATGTCTAAGCACGAACGTCTAGTTCGTTTTGTTTTGACTGAAAGGGTGAGGCAACGCTTGCCGTTCTGTTCTGGCATGCGTGCCGCTATAAATTGAATTGAGGCGTAACAAAGTGCGTAATAAATTAATAAAATTCATCGCAAGCGCGTATATATTTTGTTCCTTTGCCGAAGTAGCCTTGAAGTTTTGTACAGCTCGTGGTTCCTCTATTGTTAGAAGACCGATGCGAGTGGCCACTATAACAACGTTGCTAGGAATAAGGGGGAAATGAAGGCGTACACGGGGGGTGTCGTAATGATGGTAATGTTGGAAGCAAACAAGCTGTATTGAACCGGTTTCGGCTTAAAGCGAGTCGCGTATGGGTATTGTTGAAAGAAACGCACTTTTCGAGCACAAGGTCCGGCTTCTGTCTGACATGTGCATGTGGGTGGACGGGGTGCGGTCGGTCCCAAGGATACGCTGACTTGAGAACCTTCGTTTTTAGCGTCGCGAATCTTGCTTCCTCACCCCGATATATTTATCAAAAGTGGATCTAGTTCTGCGTGAATTTCGCTCCCCTGGTTGGTTGTAATCATATGTCGGTTCGAGCCTTTTTTGCTTTATTTTTCGGGAGGTATGTGTAAAGTTTTTGTAGAATCGTTCGTGTCGAATTTCATTTCTCACTGGTCCGGTGTTCTCGCCGCGATTGTCGCGCCTAATACAGGTTAGTTGGGACCAGAAACGCAAGTGGCAGCGTGCAGCCCGCGAGGCTGTGACTCACCCGCTCCTTTTCCACGTGCTGTAAGAACGCAAACCAGCTGGCGTGGATTTTGCGTTTCGTGCCACAGTCTTGAATTCTAGATCAGAGCACCCAGCAACAGTGTTTCTTGTGCTCCTGAGGGCCAGCTAGCAATCGGCGGACAAATCACACGATCGTAATCATCGCTTCGACCATCGTCAACATGATCAATGTCCCCGTTACGAAACCGCAATAGTGCCGTTCTGTTGTAGCGTCCGCTCTCTCCCACCTTAGAAAGACATGTGTGTATCATCTCTTCTAGGTTTGTCGACCGTTTTCGATTTTTCTTTTCTTATTTTCTGACCCGAGCCACCTTCGTCACTTTTGTGGTCGGAGCTAGGCCGCCTTGGCTCTGGCCGGGGCGAGGAGCGGGTTGCTCCGGTTATGGGAGCGGCGATCTCCGAACCGCTCTGCCATTGTGCTGGCACCCGCTCGACCTTGGACGTCGGCCTCGGCAATGTCCTCCGGAACTGGCTCCTACTGGCCCGAAGTTATCCAAGTCTCAAGACGCTGGCTTCAGTGAGGCGCGTAGGACGCCGTCAGCCAAATACCGGTGTAAAAAAAAAAAAAAAAAATGGCACGGGTTTTTTTGTTTTTGATGCGGTACTTAGGGAGAGATCGTATACATTTGTTTAGAATACAATAAATATGATCATTGACAGGGTGGGAACGGCGGGGATTCCTTTCAGTGTATCCCGCCTCCAGTGCGAGCTTCGTGCCTTCGATTATGCTGTTCGGTATCTCCTAAGCTTCGAGCGTGCACGTGCAGCCGAAGCACGGCGGAAGGCAACGAAAATACACTTCTTGCCGTTCGAATCCTGTCACCGAATACATATAAAAGGCGCTCTTCCTGCTTCACACGATACCATCATGTGTGTGTGTGTGTGTGTCGTGTGTGTGTGTGTGTGTGTGTGCGTTTGTGTTCGTGTGTGTGTGTGTGTGTGTGTGTGTGTGTGTGTGTGTGTGTGTGTGTGTGTGTGTGTGTGTGTGTGTGTGCGCGCGTGCGCGCGCGCGCGCGTGTGCGTGTGTGTTAAGTGAGCGGCTGCGCGCAGCGGTGGAATGGGCTAAAAGACTCAGTTTTCGTTCCGCGGAATATGTCTCGTCATGCGTGTTGGTTATTGTCGCTCGTAAAAGAAAGTGTCAAGGAAGTGTACAGAACAAGCGTACAAAGCGCTGCAGTGGAGGACAGGTTGCATGAAGAGATAACGAAGCTCACCTCGTCGTGTAATCCGCTGATCGGTTCGGTATAACGCTGGACATTTTGAGTCGGTCTTTCGGGAGATAGGCGGATATGAGAGGAGTCACTAGCTCGAACATAGTACCGTATTTTGCTGACTAGAGTCCGTTCCCGATGTATTGTCCGCGGGGGAAAATTCGGCTGAATAAAAAAGGTTTCTACTTCGATAGTTCGCCCCCAGTGCATAGTCCGCACGTGATGCATAGTCCGCAGATTAAAAATTTATCACGCAACACATTGAAAAATGTCTCCTTTATTGGCGCGCAAATCTCAGTATAACACAGAAATTATCATAAACATAATCTGTTATTAACAACATCCGTATTGCCTCTCATAACCAGCGGCCTTGAAAAAAACAAATCTTCGTATAGTCGGAATATGCGGTACCCAAAAATATCAATTTTAAAGCATGCATACTGCGCGGATTATTCTTTGAAAAATGCGGTTACTATTTACATTACAGTTATAGACATAGCTTTTTCGTTTGATTGTTTAGTTAGGTCCCGACGTTTGTTATTCCATCCTGCGCATTGTTCAGGAAGTTTCTTTCGAAACAGGTAATGTGGAATTACAAAAAAAAAAGGGGCGGAAAAGGAGGAAGGGGGAGTAATGAGTATTAACTTGGCCAATGCCTCATTTTTATTCTACGAATATACGCCTTCATGGTATACACCTAGCGTCGACAACCTACACGAGCAAATTCGAAGCGGTCCTAGCGGCGTAGAGCCGCGCAAAGCATCGTGGGCACCTTTGGGCCGCCGTTTCGGCTTCGATTGGCCAACGTCAATTCATCACATCCCGCCACGACCAAACACTTTGCATGCATTTTCGAATATGTGACTTTCCTTAAATTTGTGGTGTTTCCTACCAGTACGAATAGAATGCTGGGGCACCTTTTCTTTTTCGGGAAGAAGGGGGGGGGGGGTGCTCCTGACGCACCAGAGTTCGTGCGCGGGTAAACAAAGGAAGGAAAAGCGTACAAGGCCGATCACTCTGTTCCATCGTCGCAGTGAAGCTTCTTAAATGATCCGTGACTCGGGGTGGTCACGCTGCCCTCTGGGCTGGTAGCCAGGCTGCCAGAAAAGAATGGTGCGCGGCAGGCCTTACTCCTATCACCTCGCCAAGTCTGGACACGTCCTTACGGCCGCTGGAAGTCCGTGTTTCAATTCGGGGGCCTCTCACGAAGACGAATGGGTGCAATGCGAGCGAACGCCGACATTATTTTCACGCAGTGCTGAGGTGCACTACTTCGTCAACGGCGCAATCGAAATCGAAACGATGCCACTCCTCTCCATGGCATAAGAGATCCCATAATGCAACGCGTTCAGTGTTGCATGCAGGGATTTTCGGAAGTAGTCTATTGAGTAGAAATACGGTCTACGTTTACACGGATGCGACCGAAGCGCCTCGAATCGAGAGGGGCCCAGTGACGTGCTTCCAGTCGATCCTCTCTTTTCCCTTTTAGGCCTATCATTGTTGTGGAATCGCTATTGTATGGGCTATGTTCGCATCTAGTCGCAATCACGTAAATGCAGCCCGTATGCACAGTCGCCACTACTTCTTAGGATAATATACGATTACATAAGTCAACACTGGTGTCTTTTTTTTTTCCGCGTCCCATCGTTTTACTTTAAACACTGCACCGTCTTTTTTTTTTTTTAGTTGTTGTTTCACTTTGTTTTGGTACTTCTCGGATGGTGGTGTGTCAAGGCCGGAGGCCTACATTTCTTCACGTCACCTACAAAAGCGTGAGCACAATAGGTCACGCGTTTTCTTAAGTTGTCGGCGAGTGCAGGAGGTGTTGGCCGTGCCCGCGCACTGGCGAGGAAGCAAGGCGTGCCACGGGAACGCGCTCGATTGCCGCTAGCCGCGGCGGCTCTTTAAACTCGACATCCCGCGGGGGTAGCTTGGGTGGTGCCGCGTCGAGTGCGGACGGCTTTCGCTCATTGTTGCTGTCGTCATTATCGTTAGTCATATCGGCCTCACAATTGTCCCGAGAACGCGCTCCGTTCCTTTTGTGTCCGGTAAAGCGCTCGTGTTACGAGCGCTTTCGTGCGATGGGACGCGGGTTGGGAAGTGCCCGAGCCTTCCGGTTGATGCGCGCTTCCGCAGCGGAGCTGTAATCGACAAAAAAACGAGGACGACAAGATGATGTTATCGTTTCGTGCTCTCTGCTCCTATAGGCCTTGTTTTTCGCTGCTGCTCCGCAAAGTACGGAGAATTAGCTCGTGGCGTCCCACCGCCCGTCATTCGTATAGGGTGAAACGGAGTACACAGTGCGGGGTATTCCGGGTGGGAAAATGCGGCGCTCGTGCCAGCGGTGGGAAGAAGAAGCCTCGATCAGCGCGTCCGTCTTTTTTGACCCTGTCCGTTCTTTGGGCCGTCGCGGGAATCGGGGTCGGCCCTTTGTTGTCCTTTGCCCCGAGGTTGGCTGAAATGTTTGTCTTCCGTCTCCTCGGGTCCGTGCGTCCCTGGGGGCTGGCATTGCCGCGATCGCCGCAGTCGTATCACGTGACCTTCGCGTTCCCCCGTTGCAACTAGCCACTCGCTTGGTTCTTTGCTGCGTATCGACGTTTTGCGAGTGCGGCCTCCGAGCGCCGCCGCCGCCTTGCCACTGCTGTGCACAAACACCGTGCAAGCGGCTCTGAGGTCAGGCCGAGGTCGCGGCTCTGCTCTGGGCATGGAGCTCGAGTCCACACGGAGCGTGCGCAGACGACGCTTCATCCCACGCCAATATGGTTTTCTGCGCATGCGCGCAGCGACCACACCTGGCGTGTGCAAACACTGACTCGTTTGTGAATAGTGCGCTGGTCTATGTCGTCTGGTGCACGAGCCTCGCTAAAGGCGCGTGCCCACAGTTTCCAGACCGGCGCCCAAAGAAAGCATTTTCATTCCACGGTGGCCAGACTAGCTTTCGAAGGTTGACTTATTATAGCGTATCCGCCCGATGACCTGTTCACACTACGCCGACGCCTGCTTCCGGCCATCATTTTCCGCAGATGTGGCGTAGCTTTGTTCACGACGGACACTCGTCTGTTTTAAATGTAGCGAGGTCAGGTGAGGTCGCCTTTATACGGGCAGAAACTGAGGAAGAGGAGGATACGAGATCGCGCGGGGACGTCGAAACGCCGAGCTCTGATTGGTTTGAATAGGGGTAGACCCAAAGCTAGCTGCCTTTGTCTCCACTGCGCTCGTCGAACGCGGTAGAACGCGGAACGCCGGCGTCCGGCGTTTGGCTTTCGCATTCGAAGGCGCTCGACGAGTGCAGTGGAGACAAAGGCAGCTAGCTTTGGGTCTACCCCCTATGCAAACCAATCAGAGCTCGGCGTTCTGACATCCCCGCGCGCTCTTTTTCCTCCTCCCCCTCAGTTTCCGACCGCCTTGTTCCGGGCTAATTCTGGTGGGTTGCCTCCAGCACATGCTTGGTGCCTTCCACCGTGCTTTGGCGGCGCGTGCGCTCTTGAAGTTCACGTCTACGCCTAGGTTGGAAGCTTACCCTTGAGGCGGGACAGATCAAATACCTTTACGTCGTTTTTGTCCTGCCGGTAGCTATAGACGCTTTAAACACGCGCCAGGTTTAGCCGCCATTGCCGACCTTCTCCTGTCCTATCGAGATGCCGAGCCACTGAAGCGGGCGTCCACGAACCGCCACAGAGGCCTATGCTAGGGAGGAGGACAGAGTAGCATCTAAAGTAGCAATAGCCTGTCTTTCTGTGGCAGTGATGAAGTGAAGAGAACGGAATAAGAGGAAAACAAAAAGTGAACGTCGGTTATGGCGGAGCCCATGCTCAGCTGCCCGAACGCCGCATGTGTGGTCA
Organism: Ixodes ricinus; assembly: GCA_037355805.1. NCBI lineage: Eukaryota > Metazoa > Arthropoda > Arachnida > Ixodida > Ixodidae > Ixodes > Ixodes ricinus. The sequence goes on along the minus strand of JAZHYW010006159.1, from coordinate 42,633 downwards.
TCACATCCTGGTGGCCATTTTTACTTGTTCTGGCCGAGAAAAATTCATTCGGTGGTACGCAATGTACGCTGCCAAAGGTACGGATATATTGCTAGAAGGGAACCACAATGACAGCTAACGTGACGGCAGTGCAAGCCATGCAAAGAAAACACATTACACGGTTATAACTTATAACGTGTTTTTCTCGAAAAACAGCAATCGCAAGGGCTACAAGAAAAAAAAAAAACCGCGTGTGGAAACGGAAGACTTAAGACGCCCGTGTGGACACGGGGGCCCCCGTTACGGAGAGTGCACGCTCCGAAAGGATTTTGTGCGCAATTCCAGCGATTGGGGAGTTTCCGCGGAGGACCGCGCGCGCTTCGCTCCTTATGAAGAGAGATATCTGGTCGGCGAACAAGACCGCCGATCTCTCCTAATACCCCGAGGGTGACGCAATTGCGAACGCGTGATGCGCATGTTTGCTTCGGTTGTTCCATGACACAAGCAGTCGCGGGAATTGGGATCCGCCCCTGCGCGAAACCGGGCTTTTTATTGCGTTGTTTTCCGGATCAGATCGCGCCGGATTGCGGCGAAACGACAAATTCCCCCCGACTCTTTTATTTGTCTCAGTCGTTTTACTGCCTTTGCTTTGCCTGCCTGTTTCTTTTTGTGTGTTTTTTTGTGTGTTTTTGTTGATGCCGGAGATGAACGCGGATTGGTTGGGGGTTTCGTATTTCATGCGTTATACATTAACGCCTAGATGTCCGCGTTCCTCGTGCGACGGAGGAATCTTGATCGTCTTGAGCTGGGCATGCCCTCCCCTCCCGGATTCACTTTTTATGACTTCGTCCGATTTGTGCTTCGAGCCTTGTTCTTTGTGCGGCCTGAAACCTGCTTCGACACACTCGTCTAGCAAAATCTTGATCTGTTTACACCGTTTTTTCTTCTAGAATGTGTTAAAGCATAGTTACACATTCGTCTCGTTCTCTATCAGTCACATGCGAACCGTTTAACCGTTTTGTATCCTGACTTTGTCAGTCCAGTCATTTCGGCCTGGTAACTTTTTCTTATATATATATATAATTTTATTGACAACTTCTCGTATTTTAGACAGCCATTATAAAAAAATAAAATAAGGACTCTTCAGGCGAAAATAGCTTTACGACTTCGTTATAAGCGATCAATGGGGTCGAAAAAAAATGCATATTGACCACTTTACGTTGTTGCGCACCCACCTATTAAAAAAAAAAGAAACATAATCCCACGAACCGATTTTGAACAGGAGCGACAATATTAGGCTCCGGACTCGCCAAGCCCTGCATTTCTCAAGTCGTGAGCGACTATGTGATATCCAGTGTTTGCAAAACACCGCCTCTTTCCCGGCTTAAATCCTTCCGGGTCCATTCCGAATTTATTCCGGATTTGTTCCGGATTCAATCCGGAGGCCCCAGCATTGCCTCCCGGCGCCTTAAAAGTCGAGCCTTTTGACATTGATTTGACGGGAGACGGCACTTGACGTGGGCGGGCGGGCACGCGCAGCGCTGATGACCCGTGAGTGACCAAGTACCGTCGAGCTGCGTCTGCCCTCGTAGCCGCGTGCACGCCGACCTCCGGACGCTCGCCGGATGGCCGCCCCGGAGGGCTTGCCCTGGTTTCGCCGCTTAACCGGAGCGAGCGCCCTCGAGAATTTCGTTCATTCCATTCGCTTTTCACCACCCCGCGTAACAATGGGCTAGAACGAACTGGAGCCGGACTAGAACGAACTCGAGCCTCGCTTCATATATACCTGTGGGAAGAGGTGGCGACACAATGCGTCTGTCATCAATCAAAGGATGCTTGTGGTACACACAAGTCCATCCATTTGTGTATCTTTCCTGTTATGTTCACGAAGTAGCAAGCCAGCATCATTCAGATCGGTTAACCCCTTCGTCATTCTAATAAACCCATTCCTCCCTCCCCCCCCCCGTTATGTTGGGATTGTTTTGTGGCTGCTACGACAGCACGTGACTGATATAAGTACATGTATTTGTACTAATCTGCAAGATCTTGACACTTCCCAGACTAATTTCACTTTTTAAATGATGCCGAAAACAAAAAAGCGAGGTGGAGACTCTTTATTTTAAAATTAATTTACATCATGATCGACTGCTTGCATTCTCTTTGTGGTGAGCGTCTCGCGTCCATTTAGGAAGCACTTCGTTGCGAAGACAATGTTTCCAATATTACGGCTGTCGCTTATGCGTGGGCCACCGTTGAAAGCGGAACGCCTAGGCACTTTGTTTCTACCATGATAAATCGCTGCTTTCGTTTTATACGTTCGAACTTCACTACCAACTTTCTCCGCGTCCTGGCTTGTGGTTTTTGAAGCGTCCGTTGCTTGCGTAACGGAACTTTAATACATAATCTCTTTGTTGGGTAAATTCAACAATGAACAGAGATTGATTTAGCGATCAAGGAACGACATGCTTTTGAAAAAGCACTTTAGCTGCGAGCAACAGCAGCTGGGCGCAATACTGGTTCGCGGCCGTGTTCTGAAGGCTGGCTCCACGACCCGAACAACAGAGAAAGTTCGCTAGCGTTTTTCTTGTTTGTTTGTTGTTTTTGTCGGCCCCGCGCGTAAAAGGACCACGCCCCTACCGACCTTAAGACACGACTTTTGTTGTTGTTGTTCGGAACAGGCTGTTCATTGTCCTGGTGGATTGATCGGGGTTAGTATATAAAATCAAAACGGCCAGCTGTTGCCTTTGCCTTCACGCTGGTTTAGTGCGCGCGGACACGCTACCACCCCCTCCGTGTCTGAATGGTTCGACCTCATACATCACCGCGAGGAACACTCGTGGTCCATTCCCATTCTCGTCATGGGGGGGGGGGGGGCGGCAAGGTGTGTTCACGAACGCCACCCACCCACTTGTTGCTTCGAACAAAGCTTACGCCGCCGCCGTTGGTCAGGTGTTTGTTCGTTACGTGTCCGACGCCAAATTCAAATCGTACCGGTTATTTATCTGGCCAAAGGCGTTGCGATAAAAATGCCTCGCGTGAGTGGAAGTGTACTTACATATACGCCTCCTTGCTTTCCCGTTTCGATTTTCTTTTCTTTTCTTTTTGTGTTACATGGACTGCGCAACGTTTTCTGTGTGGCGGACGGGGGCCTACACACGTTGTGGCTGGACTATCGATGTCTTAAATACGGCTTTTTTCTTTTTTTTTCGTTTCACCGAGACTCGATACTTTTTCCCAGTAATTGACGCACTCTCTGTGTGGGCACGCTGTATGTTTGTGCGTCTGTACCTTTTTTTGCAGTTTCATGTCGCCTACTCAGTACCATCCGCACATGTAACGCTTCTCTCCTCGTGCTGGACATTCAGTCATCTTGTTCTTTGAGGGCATCATGACTTATCTCCATTCCTATGTCCATTATCTTTTTGCCACTTTTTCTCTTCGTGTGACTAATGGAGGGATTTGAAAACGACCTCGGGGATACTCCTCTTCGGCTCACGACGGACCCCTGAGAACGCTTACGAGCCAGATGAAGCCAATCCAATGCCGCGTGAGTGAGGGTCACGTGACCTTCTGGAGGGACGGAGCGACGCACGTAGTCGTAATGTCGCAACGCTGATTGGCTGGGACATCTCTCAGCGCGTCTGCTGCGGTCGTCCCATAAGGTGATACTGGGTGTCGTAGCAGGGATTGGCGGCATTCTCGGCAGTCCTTGCGCTATCACTGCACTTGTCGCTTTGTGGATGTACGTGACGAACCTGGGTTATCGTGGGTTAAGTTTGGCGACGTCGGAGGCTATCGAGTGAACGTTCTGTCGTCGACCCGATCTGAGTAGGGTGGCGATGACGTCGGCTAGGCGTGGACGCGATCTTTCTGACGTGTGTGCGCGCCGTTTAGCGTGGGATGTTGGATGATCACTCGAGGGTCGCATTACGCGAAAAAGGCCGGACGACCTTCGCCGTTGAAAAGGGCGCGATACGGTACCGCCCAGAAGACGAGAAGCCCTGCTCATTACGTCTTCGTTAGTGCATCCCCGACCCGCCCCACCGATTGCTCGAATGAGCGATCGTTTGTTCGCCGCGGTTTTCCTCTTAGAATTGGAGGATTTGTCATCGAAACTTCCAGTGTCACGGAAGCTGGTCGTTTGGGGCACTAACCTGAGGTGTAAAAATTCAATGCTCACCAGTGTATACCCTTTTAGTAGAACCATATAGCCTCCTCTATACTGACCAAGCCTAGCAGATCGCCACGAGACGCGGCCGCCAAAAGTGAAAACGTAGTGCGGCAGACAGCGGATGAGAGGAGAGCCACGTAACTGGCGCCCCGCTGCGGCGAGACGCCGAAGCACACTTCTTCGGAGCGAACGAGTGTGTTTCGAATGCTCGCCGCTGCAAAAAGCTGTGCGCTGACGTCCAGGTTCCCCGAGAAACGGCTCTTTCTTCCTTGTTGGCGGGTCCTGTCACGTTGGTCATCCATAATGTGTCTGCGGTCATGTTGAGGCACGATGCATAACGTGGTACTCAGGCGCGTCTCATAAGTCTGTCTGACGTCTCCAGCGGACAGCGTGTCTTTGTATGATGCTCTGTCGTCGATGAACCATCCGCCATGCTCTTCGTCCGATGTATGAGTCAGTGCAGGCTAGCCTTCTGCGAGCAAATGGACGACTGGCTGGCGATGCATGCGTCGCGACCATGTCATTCTTCCTATACTCACAAGCATGTTCGTTTGATGATGGTCATAGAGTTCACGACCTTAGATTATGTTGGATTTTGTAGCATTGAGTATTAAAGAGCCGTGTTCATGACCTGACGTTAGCGCATGGCTGCAGGTAGAGAGACCCGAAATTTAATTCTTCACTCGGGAGAACTGTGTTTCGGCGTCTCACCGCAGCGAAATGTCACCAAATTCACCAAATTCATCCGTTGTCTGCCGCTCCACCGTTTCTGTTTCGGCGGCCGCTTCTCGTGGCGATCTGCCAGGCTTTGTCAGTATATAGGAGGCTATAGTGATTATATAGTGCAGAAACGCGAGCTCGGTCCAGAGGCCGAGTAGCGAGCGAGAAAAGTAAACGTATTTCGTTTCTGTTTCACTTTACGTTTGGACCGCAGCGGATGTTACGAGCCATCGTAGCGGCGCTGCGAACCTACAGCGCGCTCCTGTTGCTCGGTCGCGCCAACTAGCGCAATCGAGTCCGAACACCCTTCGTCACGGAACATCGTCGTGTCGAAGGCGCCAGCTCGGCCATTGACCTGGCCTGATGCCGAGCGTCGTTCGGAGCTTATTGGCTGACGAGGCCGATCGAACGCCGATGCTGCACTCGTTCAATCTGTTGGTCTATTCGATTCGGTTAGTGCGAGTCGTGCAGCGGCGATGCAGAACCAGTGGAGCTGCCGGTAAGACTGGCGCTGTGGTCGGAATGGATGGCAGGGTGGTCTACACCGTTGGCGCTTGTTTCTCGATGCTACGTCATGCTACATTTAAATATTCGCGGTTTGATGAGACCATTTGCGTTTCCTTAGTTTTAAAGTATAGAAACGAAATATCCTCTGTGAATGTTTCTTTATTCGAGTGTACTAATAACGTTTTCTGCACGAAATGTGTTTCTGTCTGCATTTTTACTAACGTCTGCTTCCTGTCGTTTTCATAAGCGTTCGTATTTTTCACAATCATTTAGTAATAGTAGATTTATTCCAGGTCTCTCGAGTTTCGCATTTCGACGATAAGTCGGTCGGTAGCGGTCACTTCGAAGACGAAGGCCCGACGAGTTTGTTTTGGCGAAAACATATATCGACCGTCACTTTGGCGTCAAGTTGAAGCGTTATTCTGATTCTCAAGAAAGATCCGCGTGGAACTACCAAGCCAATGCTGATTCTCGGCGTTTTTCCCAGGCCCGTTGGTGGGCATCCAAGATACCACCGGACAAAGCATGCAGTACTATGCTCAGCTACGGGCATAAGTGTCCCAACGTACTAAATCCAAGACATCTGCCATGTATCGGAGTCGTCAGCATGCATCCAAGAACAACTGAAGGCGGGGGCTATCAAGAGAGTAATACTTTTCCTGCGTCGTTTTAGGAAGAATATCAACACTGTGAATACCCACATAACATCAAAAGAAACAACTTACGTCAGCCAATCTTGAACACTCACCACAGGGAGCCAAACCAGCGCGAGCAGGTGCGTAAAGCGCTTTCAGAATATCATAATCGAGCAAATTCCTACCCTCAGGTAGGATCTCCATTTCGCGTCCACTACGGGTACGTTATTTTCATAAATGAGAGGAAACGCATAACCTCCTCCTCGGCACATCGCAGACGTTTGAGCAAGAGTTGCGAGAAATGGCACCGCGAGTAGATACGGACGAAAAGTGTCGTCTGCTCTCTTCGTCTGCTCTCGTCGTCTGCTTCTGCACGGACGCTGAACTGACTCCGGAGCCGATGTAAGGTTTTGAGGAACTGGGTCTAAACTCCTTCAGAACGGGGATGAATCGAACGCGCTAATGCAGCGGCCGTGCAACTTCCGGTGGAATCGAATGCGCCAGTTCCTGCACTGCTGAACTAGTTCAGCCAGTTCAGGCAAATCGAACAGACCTTGTGTCTCCTCTCGATCTCGCTGCGATGACGTCGAAATTCCCGGCGCACGGGATTTGATTATTCTACGCGGTGTTGGCTCGGTGCGCCACTCCCAAAAGGTCACGTGACGCTCACACGACATTGGATTGACTTGGATTGACTTGGACCACCGTAATGTGAAACGGACTATGTACACGTGTACACAGGCGATGCTGGATGTCTTCCTTATTTAACGTTCACGACTCGATCCGTGTCGTGTAGCGCTTGCCCGAGTGCTCCCGATATTCTGCCGACTTCGTGATCAGCAACAACGTGTTTTTCTTTTTTTTTTGTATTGTTTTGGGAAGAAGGCGGTCTGAACTGTCATTGAACTTCATACGTGGAGATATTCCTCTCGCAGAAGAATTACGGGGCTTGGTTCCATGACGCGTGCGCGGTTGAGTTTTTCCTCTGTCAGGGTGCCAGCTCCGTAATGCTCCTATTGTTAGGGATGGTGCCGACGCGGTGACGCGTGACACTCCTTTTGCATCTAGGGTACTCTTGTTTCTATAAGTGGCCGGCCCTTTCATTTGCGTTCAATCCCCACCCCTGCCCGTTTCGACCTGGATGAGCAGCGTATACACCTGCGCGCGGTCGTATATCACTACTGCGTGGTGCGCGTTAGAGATCCGAGGTTGGCAGTCGTACCGCACTGGCTAAGTTTCTCATCTACGACGGATGAGAAGGACCCACTTCCCGCTGTATAAACAAACACACAGCCTTTTTTTTTTTTTAAAGAGTATTGAGGGGCAGTGGTCAGCTTTGGAACGTGCACCACATAGTGTTCGTGATTTGGATGTGATACTTGGCTTCGTATGGGTCGTCAAAATGACACAAAAATTAAAAGAAAAAAACAAACAACTTGAGACTGTACATTAGTGTATACGCACGAATGGTGGCCAAACTCATTCTTACAGACAACGAATTCCTCTTTCTTGATCTCGTGATTCGTTTCAAGTCGAACAATCACCGCGCCGCTCGTTTTCCAAGGTATACCGTCGCAACGTTTCCACCGAATATGGACCATTAGACGAGGCATACCTCGCAGATAGTCTGTCATCATCGTTGTATATATACACTCCGGGTGCCTCGAACCCAACCAGGTTGCCTTCAACCTCGTTAGTTTCGGTTCCTGATCCCCCCCCCCCCCCCATAAAAAGAGAAGTGGCTTCAATACGAAACCGTGTGTATAAGCGAGCACTTTCTTCCTTTCTTTCCTTTTTTTTTTTTCTAATGGCTTTATGCGCACATAGTTATGGTCGTTCTACTTTCCTTACCGAGTGGTGAGAGCTAGGAAGTGCTACTGATGAGACTTGTTTTTATTATTTTCTTTTTATCCATCGTCGCGGGACTGTCGCGTGACTGTCTCGTAGAGCGACCAGCCTATTTCGTGGCGCGTGCACGCACGATTCTTCGGGTTTGCCCAAGCCGATCTCGATTAATCTCGCCTGCTCGCTTTTACCCGGTGTGGCGAAAAGAAAAGCAAAGAAAGGAGCGAAAGGCGACGGCTTGCGGCGGGGGCAAGGCGACACTAATTTCCAGCTGGAGGACTTTGCTCTGCTTCGATTACATCTCTGCCAGTGAGCATGAATGCAGCCCCGAGGACGTGTGTGTGTGTGTGTGTGTGTTTGTGTGCGGATAACGCAGAAACATGTCGTGAGGCTCGACGTCCTTCAGATGGCGACGAACTGGGTCCTTGCGAATTGCGATGTCTGCTCGTTGCTGTTTTCGTGTTTGTGTTTTTGTATGTTTTTCTACTTTGCGGCCGAGTTTTGGGACACCTTGGGGTGCTCCCAGCCTGCCATAAATTTTTAGTGCGTCCGTAGGCGACAGAAATATGCGGCCCATTCGTTAATGGCCCGCGGTTGTACGTACCTGTACTGAGACGCCACCTGATCTACTAAGGTTAGCTAACTCAGCTGAAAATAAACGGTTCTGAAAAGATTTATCGACAAAGTAACATCGAAGAGAGCCTTTTCTAAGATACGCCACCTGTGGACCAATTCCACAAAGCGCCGCCCGAAACGTGGCGTCCTTTTCGAATCCGAAATGAACCGAAATGTCCGCCCAGTTAGGGTTTCGTTTTCAAAGGGAACGCGTGCTCATGAGTGGTAATTAAAAACACGTTCGTAGTCGCCACTTGTGAATCGTCAAGTGAGTATGGGCATACCTTTTTAAGCAATAAGAAACGGGATTTCCCCGGGATGTCTACTATGTGTGCGGTGACGCACATGATTGCCGCATCCAGTTCAAACAACTAAACTAAACACGGCGGAAAAAGCAGCTTTATGTCCCTCAACACAACAGGGGCTCTTAACCGCAAAAGGATCTATAAGATCACACCAAATCAAATAACAGTACACTCACAGAGGACAAACATTCGCGGTTTTACACCACGGATATAGTTGGAGGTCGAGACTTCGGCGTACCCATATTGAACTCTATTTACATATATACAAAGTAAAATAAGCATTTAGCTGTGCTGCTGACCATCTTGTATGACTTGCCCGCTTTTTTTGTTGTTGTTGGTTTTATTTAATTTTTTTCTTTTGCATCTAGAGAACTGCTTTCGGCAGTTAGAGGCATGCACGCCATGATGCCGCATTATCGTACATGTCATGTGGGATGTCCGCCGGCGCCTTTTACGGATACTGCGATGACTAGTGATGACTTGATGAGATGTGAGCAGCACTTTCAAAAAGCGGATGGATTTATTTTTGATTCGGGTTACCCGGGTGTTTAAAGACGGGCGTATGAATAGGAAGTCCAAGAACACGTGTGCCTCAACGCTTGCGAACGGCCGAGGAGCTTGGGGTTTTCAGACGCACTGCGCAGGCGCAAAAGTTCTGCGCTCGCGCTGTGCGACGCCCCAAACTGTTCGGTGGACCCAAATGGGTTGGGGTCTTCTGCTCTTAAACCCCCCAATAACTGGGTTTACTGCTGCCTGCAGCGCACGGGCCTGGTGTGTCGAACGTGAGCCACAAATAAACGTTCAGGACGGTTGTCGGGTTGACAAACTTTGGTTCTCTTTATTTTTTGTTTGTTTGTTTGTAAGGATTGTTTTTTCTTTTGTTTCTCCCGATTTATGTACGATCGACAGCGTGTAATGTTATTCGAACGGATGTCCCGCATCAAGCGCCTTTTTTTCTCAGACCAACGTTGTTGTTGTTGTGCTTTTCTGTTTCTGTGGGGCGAAGTGTTTCTTGTACGGCGCATGTATGGTAAGAATGGTCGGTACCTGAGTCCGACCAATGGCAGTACTACGCAGCGCTGACAACCAAAAATAGTCAAACACGATATTTCATCTTGTTTCTCTCGATTTAAACGGATGCCCCTACGTGAGAGAGAAAAAAAGCGCAGTTATTTCTTGTTTTTTTATCGTTTTTTACGCGTAAGAGCAACCATCAGTTTAAAATAGTAGAGGGCATTGAGGTGTATATAGTTCACAATAAAAAAAAAAAGGGAGTTTGAGGGAAAAAGTGCAGCTGCTCCCAACCCAAAGCCTCGTTTCCAACTCGCACTGCGGCTCGTCGGACTCCGCCTATGTAGCCACTGGACTACGAAGGCTGCCATTGACACGCCTCTCGGCTGTTTTCATAATCAAACAAATGCGAGCGAACGTGACACGCCGACCGACAACTCTGTCAGGGCAGGCGTTCGTGACTAACGCAAAGAAAAACAAACATAAGTGCTACGCGGTACAGCGTAACCTAGAAAGCATCAGCAACTGCTAAGAAAAAAAAATATATACTAATTTTGTAACAGTTTGAGGAGTCATCGATGCGCTCGTACGAAACGCACAAACAGGAGCGCTGTCTGTAGCTAATGAACTAGAAGAACTGAGAGGGAGATTAGTCCATTTTCTTTTTCTTTTTTGGGGGCTCTTCGGCTGTCACTGCGTCTTTTTACACGATCGGGGCTCGTGCACTGATATAATGACGCCTGGAACGTTTAGGCAATACTCGAGGGGTGTAGTTAGGGAGAGGGCGGGCACGCTGAGAGGAGGCCCGGTTCGCGTTAATCCGCGAGGGTTACGCGGTGTCGACACTATATTGCTTGTCACGGCGCGTACGTTTAAATCCTTCCATGACCGCCACGACTCGCTGCCACCGTTCAAAGCCAGGGAGAAAACAATGCATACTTTGTGTACCCTTCTGAGGCAAATGGACACGATTTAATCGCTGAACGTAATAGGATCTTAATTTCGGAAGTATTGGTGGAGGTTACGAAGAACAAAGCGCGGAAATAAAGGCAGTTTTTTTTATTATTACTATTGATATACGCTCCAAATAATGTAAGATAGCGATGGGCGCGTCTTTGTGTAAACTTTTATGACGTCGCCGCGCGCTTTGGTTCCCTCTCTCCCGCAGTTCCTCAGCGCATAAACATTTCAACGCGGGAATTTTTGTATTGATGTTTTAACAGCTATATATATTCTACCTCACAACGCGTGTGCTGCTCCACTATGTTCTAATTAAATTTCCACGAAGAAGCGGTTTTTGCAGCGAAACGTTTTCGCGTGCTAAGTTCAATACCCGCGTTTTCGCTCTGGTGAGATGAAAGAAACATGAGTAGGTATGTATAAACCCCGCAGTCGCACTATACTAACACTTCATATCAAAGACAGCCTGCAGGCAGTGTCTGATGCGTGTCTCTTACTGGTAGGGCGGTCCTGTTACCTTGTTTATACAAAACAATCTGACTTCAGACTTGTTTGAAGCATATATATGGTAAGGTGGGATAAAATGAGACGCGGGGCAAAATGCGACAGTTTGTGTTTAGCGCCGTCGATCTCCTTGACAAGCAATCGAAGTACGTTCAAACTTCACCGAGAAGTGCCGTGACCTATACACTTTGCGTGTGTTAAAATTGAGAGCGGTCGGCAAGAGTTATCCGGAGAAAACAAATGCGGGAGTTGAGGTTCACGGGTTCACGTGTTTACCCCCCCCCCCCTCCCCTGCAAATGGAGCAAAAAAGTCAGCGCGAGGTTTCGCTTCAAGACGTGCACCCAGGTTGGCACCGAAAATTCCTGCCAGGGTAAGCTTTAATTTTATTGGTACGCTTTATTAGCTCCATGTGAACCAAATCTAGGCGATCTGTGGTTGCGGTTTATAACGAAATAAATATTTACGTAACGGGACACTCGCGGGGTAAAATCCGACAATCTGGCAGTCTATGACGCGCATATCAGTCACGCAATAGTCTCCTGTTTGTCCCCGAGCCACATTCTTTTTTTTTTTTCGAGTGACTAGAATGGTTGAATGTATAAGAGATAACCAACAAGGGCTTCATAACGCGAAATAGACATAAACAAAACTCTTGAATGTGTCACGCACAATATCACTCTCTTCGCACTGCTGCCACACGTTTTGGCGTACCAAAGCATGCGCTTCGAAGAGCGAGCCGAACGACTCGGGGAATGTGAAGCGCCACGTTTCAGGTTTCAAGAACATTCCTTCAGTACCTAACGTAGGACGCTAAGAGAGAAAAAGCAAGTCGGAGAGCAGCACTGTTTTGACGTCACCTCCCCACTAGGCAAAGTTGATGTTGGCGAAAGCAACCAAAAACCAGCATTACATTACCCCCTCCCCTCCCTAAACACCACAAAAAACAAACAAACAAAAAAACTCGGGAAATTGAAGAGAAAGGTCATTAGTGATCCCCCGAAGAAGCGGACAGTGGTCGAGCGTTCTGCAGACCGTGCGATGCACATCACAAGAGACTGGCAGTGCCTGGCATGCAAAGAACTTTGGAGCCAAGCAGCCCCCGCATTCAGTGTGTATCGAGTGCACGAAATGCAAGGAGTGCGCTTATGAAGAGTATGTTGGATTTCACACAGTGCGTTTCGAGTGTTTTTATTGCAAAAAACTCAGCGCATACCAGGTTTTTAAGTGTGTCTCGTTGTACCCCACTACGTCGTCTCATTTTGCCCCCCCCCCCATGGCGGGGCAAAATGAGACATCGTGTTACTTTCAGATATTGCAGTTTCGTTTAATGTTTCGCTCGCTCCAGTTTAGTAACATTTTCTGAGCATATAGTCGAGACATCTGAGAGTATCTCCATGCTGTGTTTTCTACTATTGAAGCAAAAATACAAATTACGATTGAATTTAAAGTTTTTCCTCTCGTTTTGCCTCACCTTACCCTACATATGTACGAAGAAAACGTGTTTCGGATATCCGCGAGGCGTCCGCAGAGAATTCTGTCATCATGATTTACATCCAATACCGTGTCTTTTGTATGTTTGTATGATATACAAGCAGTGCAAGTTCGGCTCGGGAGACACAGGCAGTCGCGAGTTCAGGTATACGCAAAGCGTTTCTTTTGTTTTCACGCAGAACGCTTCGAGTATATAAGTGTAGTGTCGCGTGTTACTACCACGACAACTGCGCGGTAGACGTTGAGGATCCCCAGGTTAGCAGCCCTATATACTGCCTCGACTAAATATATCATCTAACAGCGTGAAGCAGCGTCGCGCCATACCTCAAAGGCCGACCGACCTCACGCTCTTTGAGCACCGTATACTTCTAGTTTCCTTTCTCGCGATCTTTCGGGGCGGCACCGCGCAACGAGGATTGTCGGAAACCGTCGAGCGCCGTTTAGATTGACGAAGTAATGCTTGTGGTTTGGCCACGTTCGTAATTATACACGGGACTCTATACCTCTTTCTGTCGGGACGTGTTTTTTGATCCCGGCTTTCCTGAAAGTGTGGAGCGCTCGCCGAAAGCCCCGTTTCTCCTTATGCAAAGGATTAGAATAGCTGGGCGTCGTGCCGAACCGTTCTTTAGATTTTACCGTGTATGGGCGTGCGAAGAGGAGCGCCTCGTGATGTCTGAAAAAGCGGGAGTCACGATCGGGGATAGGTTTGCGCCGTGTTGCTGACCACGGTCTCCGAAAGGGTGAGAACGGCAGGGACGTGCTACGGTTGTCCCGCCCCCAGCGCGCGCTGCCTCCTACCTTCGACAATGCTTTGGCGCCCGTGAGCCTGCGGCGAGCACGCGCTGTCAAGGCATGGCGGAAGGCCGGTCGCGACCAAAGAAACGCCCCGCCGTTCTGACTCTGTCAGTGACCATAGGTCGTTTATCGTATAAGACGCGGAAGTATTCGTGGCCCGATTTGATTTTTTTTCTCCGATAAATATGTGCGCCCTGTTTGGGGAGAAAGACGGGCGCTTTTGGCGTGACGGAGGGAGCAAAATGCTGGCAGAACGGCGCCCACGTTTGGGCGAAGATGAGTACCAGCTCCGGGATACCTGAGCCAGGCCTGTCATCATCGTGTCAGTCAGAAAGAAATTCGGCGTGCTGGCCCCGGGGCGAGTCTGTGTGTTCGTGCTCTCTCTTTTAGTGCGCAGAATTGAGCCTGCGCGCGCGCCAACAGGTGAGCGTTTCGACGTGGTCGTGATTGACCGCACGAAGTCTTTGTTTGAAAATTTTTGTAAAGAGCTGTCCGGCATTGAATTTTAAGTGGAACACCGGTTTTATTGGGCGGTTGGATCGGTGATATAAAATAACGAATAAGGACCGCCTGCGATATCTTGTTCCCAAAGGCTGGAAGCTCTCAAATATTTTTTTACAATATCAAATGAGGCTGATTAAGGCGGGTCGGTTGTAATATAGAGACCCGTGCAAAAAGAAGAACGCAACAAAATAACTCAACAACAATTCTCTGGAGTGGTGCAGTAATACCACAAATGAAGGCTAGCAATAATATAGGCGCCGTTTTGTGCGAATATTATTATTATTATATTACAGTAGTAGTAGTAGTAGCACTAGTAGTATGGTAGTAAGTTATGAATAAAACAAAAAAAATATCTAGGTGACAAAAAAAAAGCCAAAGAGGAGGATTCCCATTTTCAAGTAAAATACGCACTTTCAATCAATCCATTATTTCAATTTGTGGATGATTTCAATGGTCAGCTTCTGAACAACAGCTTCTGACTCAAGTACTGTGCAAGACCTGATTTCGACATTTGAACAGTTAGGAAGCCACATTCGCAAACAGTCGATGTTCCCATTTGCATTTCGTGAGTCTGATTCTTGTTTTACACCAGAAACCTCGAGTGGTACAAAGATTCGCAGAAAAAGAGCGGAAGTACGTTTCCTGAAGGCGTACACCCTTTAAACAACGAGACATCGCGTGATAACGCGGTGCTAGGCACGTATACAGTAAGAACCGCGGAAGTGGGGTCGCTCCTGCGATTGCAAGTGCAGTCGCACATGTATTCTGGCGACATCCCAACATCATGTCCTGCCGGTCGGCTACCAAAACGCAGCTGGATCCCGCGGACAAAGGCACGCTAAATACGAAATAGGCACTCCGGAGTCTAAAGAAAAAAAAAAAAAGAATCTCGGCGTTCTTCCAACTCACGTTTTTGTGCGATCTGCGGCCGTCGCCGCGTAATACCTCTCGACTTCCCGGAACAATAGCCGAGAGCTTGCGGAACGGCCCGAGAACGCTGCCCCGGACATTGCGAGGGCCTGCCGCAGATGCGCGCGTACGCCCCGCTGGTTTGCTGCGACGAGGCCAACGAGCGCTCGTGCTTGGCGTGCGTGATTGACCTCGTATACCTCGTACTGTATATCACCTTGAAGTTTGCGTACGGAAGCGACCTGTAGTATACGCGTGTGACGTCAGCACCATGCATCAACGGACGCATCGTGGCGCGAAGATCTATTTCGTGGGCTTCATAAACTATATACATACGCTTCGCATTTAAGTGGGCATTTTAGCTTTGCCCTCGCTCCCGTTGACGCGCATATTTATAGGGAACCTATAGGGATGCGTGTTTGTGTGGGATCAGAGCGTGCCCGGCAGCGCCGCTGCAATTACATCTTCGCGATCTGTGGTTGTCGTTTATCCTGGGGTGAAGGGAAAGTGGGAAGCCGGTAGAGGCATGGTGAACTGTGGAGGCTGCGGCCCTTGCGACCCAATCAGAGTGTCGGAGCAAGTCACGTGATAACGCTCCGTGGTCGAGACCACGGAAGCCTCGTTACCACCACGGCAACGGCGCCCTACGCAACAAATGGTTCCACGTTTCTCTTTCTTTTAACGGCAATCGGACTCGGGCGATTCCATCTCTGTCGAGAACGTTTAAAAACCAAGGAATAAATATTGCAAAATTTATGAGTTTCAATTATATTTAAACAAAATAGGTGACGCCGCATCCGTATCTGCTCCCGATTTTTTCCCCCTTTGTTGCGCCGTTGCCGTTGATCATCGCAGCCGTGTAATCGACAGCTTCCGCTTAAAACATTGCCGTGGAGTTAGCACCCGCCCCACTGATTAGCAGGTTGTCTGAAGAGCTTTTCTGAAGGGCTCGGTAGTTTAGCGGACGGCAATGTTGCGGCGGTGGACGTTCACTAGAAGTCGTCCATGGCGCAGTGAGTCAGTGACACACGCTTCCATGAACTGGTGTCACGTGCCTCGCTCCGACGCTTTTATTCGATTGCGAGGACTGTAGCCTCCACAGTTGGCCAAGTTATCGTGGAGCAGAGTATAGGTGGCGCCAGTCACTGCACCGATTCAAGGGTTTAGCCGCATCCACTCGTCCATCCACCCATCCGTCGGGGGTCAGAGGCTCGTCTGCCGAGCGCACGCCCATTGTCACTTTCAGTCATAGCCCGTGCTTTAGTGCAACCAGACGCGTCGCCGAGCACACAAACGTCTTCGCTTTATTTCAAAAGTTGTGTGCAACGCTATCGACAACAGTCTAAAAGAAACATAGCCTCACAAACTTCGTCGTCTGCACAAATGTCCGTGCGAGACGCCCTTTCATCCTGCATCGAGCCAGCCGCTTGCCCTTCTTTGTTCACGAACCACGAGTTTGCACCGAACTCGTGATATGGTGCCCGCGGAGCCCGAGATCGGTAGGCTCCGCGAAACAACCGTCTCGGCCGTGTTCCGAACATCACTCTAGCTCACTCCAAAATAAAAGTTCCGTACCTTTACTCTACCTACTCGGATCCATGCAGCGCTGCTCTATCTTTCTTATCAGGTGATATGACCCGCGCACGAGCAAATCGGATCTAGTCGACTCTAAGATGTGGAACGCAGCCCTCGTGTTTGCCCGGACGACTTTAAACTTGCATCGCGTGCTCTGCAATCGGGAGAAAAAGAAGGGCGCAGAATCGGGTGTATTGCTTCGAAAAGGGGGCCACCGCGAGCACGAATCGCCCGATTTGCTACACACTCCGTTCGAGGAGAGTCGTCAAGGTCGTGATGGGTTCTGGAACGGTCGTGAGCTGGACGCGGGTGGCCCGCGGACACTGCTATGTTTGCTGCTGGGTCGGATACTGGCTAGTGGCAAAAAGAGAAAGGAGAGAAAAAAATCACGATCGGTCGTGGATCTGAAAATAATTTGCATCGCTTTCGGTGCTGCGAGCGTGCGCGGACGCTTGAGTTCGGGAAGTCGGCGCCGCCGCCGCTTTAATTTCAGCGTCGTTGCCTGCTCGTGCTTCTGAGCGCTCGTTAAACTTGCTCCACCGGAACACGGCGTGGCGTGTCGGCTTCTATACACCTTTTTTCCGTTTACTCTCGTCCCCAGCCACCTGGTGGGAATATCCAGTATGGCCGTCGAAAAAAGAAATGAAAAATTTCATTCTCCAATTAGTTAAAAAAAGTAAATGCGAGGCAAAACGAGAATGGGTGACGGTTACGCTTATATCCCCAAATGCCTTCCATCGGCGTAGCGACGACAAAGCAGTTCTTTCGGCCATACTAGAAGTGACGATGCTCAAGATGGCGGCGCCCTTGTTATTGTGTGTGTGTGTGTGTGTGTGTCTGTGTGTGTGTGCGTAGTGTGGCGCGTGTGCGCGCGCGTGTGTAGGTGTCTGTCGAAACCTAGCACGTGAAACCAAATCGAGAGAGAACGAAGGCTGGTTCCAGTCAACACCTTCTTGAAAGTCCTCGCACTGAATTTTTGGGCGTTACCCAAAGAAGGGCGACGCGGGGCGGACACACAAGCGCTGCGCCGGCTTTCTGCTGACGATCGTGTTCAGTCGTTAAAGTCACAGCCGAGCACTGTCCCCGCATTAAATTTTTTTTTCTTAGGTGACGTCTAAAATTTAGCATTATATACGGCTTGTTTTGCTTTTTTATTTTGTTGCTTTTTTACGAAATGGTTACATTTTGGCCATCGGTGGCTTCTCTCTCATTGCTCTGCACCAGGGCGGAGAATAAAAATCAAGATTTAAGTCATGATCGACGACGTGATTGAAATCAGACCAGGCTTACTACGATGATTTAGACCAAACATTTCCCGTAAAAAGAATGAAAAAATAGCCTTTTATTTAGCGTTTGTCTACGGTTTTATGCTTTCTACGCGCCTTCGTTTTTTTCACCTTTTTTGCTGTTTAAGTTAAGGAATCATTGAGAAAGCAAGATTTATATCAGGCTGAACACGAGCAAAAAGCATTGTTCTTCTGAGTAAATCGTTTCGTTGAGCTTTCTTTCTACCTTCCATTTTGTTCGTCGGTTACACAATGTCCGATTACGAGCAAATCAGAACACGAAAGAAAGGAACAAAAACTAGAACGGTATTGTGATATTGAAAGCAAGTCAGAACACAGATAAAGCGAATAAGGCTTTTAAGCTAACTAGAAAAATTAAGCTGTTTTTTTTCCTAGAACGGCTAGGATTACATCAATAAGAAGTTGTTAAGTAAGCTGTACTTTAAATTTACAATAGTTATTTCTTCCGCATTGTTATTGGTAATCGGGCGAATTTATCGACTAATCTGTCACATTTAAAAATGCACGGGGTGATAAAGACTAATTAATTTTAGCTACAGTGATTTAAATTAATAAGAAAATGATTTAAATGGAGGATATTTAATTTATTTGTTCAAAAAATGATTTTTTACAGCGAAGCTGTATACTTCTACCAGCCAAGGAAATTTTCGTGTCGTTGGCGTTGTAAGCAAAAAACTCCCGGCGAACAATTGAAGGCAAAACAGCATATCTCCTTTGAAATCAGGCATACAGCATACAGCTCAGTATCCGTTTCAATAAAGAAAACCACAAAACAAGCATCAACAAAACAAGCATCAAAACCACATGATGGATGATAAGGCGCGTGTGAACAATAGGAACACCCTCCCACGCGTTCCGGTAAAGATTAGGTTTGCAGCTGCTTCGAAAGGGGTTGACGTCATTCGAAGCCCTCGTGTGAAGTGCAAACCGCATAATGGATGATAACGGCGCCTGCGAACAATGCGAAGCACGTTCCTTCTCCCCGCGTGTGTTTTCGTGTCGGCGTTCTCACGGAAAAAAACGACTTCAGAAGATTGAAGCGAAAAGTACAAACATCATGCATACAACATACAGCACAACATTCGTTTCAATAAAGAATAAGCACAAAACAAGCATCCTAACCATATAATGAATGATAAGGAGCTCCTGAAAACAATGCGAAGCACGTAGCGCTCACCGCATACGTTCCCGGTGAAGATTACTGTTGCCCAAGCTGCCGCGGCGACGGCAGCTTGCGACGTGGGGAGTGACGTCACTAGCCTTTCATATATAAAGAAGAACCTGCCTATATCCGTTTCACCTTACGTCCGGACGCAGCGGATGCTACGAGCTATCTTAGCCAATCCCGGTTCTGTGGACGTGGCCCGTGATACGCTTTCCGCGCGTCGCTGTGCCCCTCTCTAAGGTCACGTGACACTCACATGAAATCCGATTGGCTCCGATGGCTCGAAACATCCGCTGCGCTTAAGCGTAAGATAAAACGGAGTATAGCAACTGATCTCATTGTTGCTGCAGCATCGCGATGAATAGGCCACGCATAGTTAGGACTCCCGAGGAGCAGCGTGAATACTAGGAGCGGCAAAGGGAAAGAAACGGCAATACGACCAGCGGCGGCGTGCTGCGACCGGCGGCGGCATTTCGTATAGTGCAGTTGGCAATCGTTGCAGGTGATACCACAGCTTCGCTGACCAACCACCTTCACAGCGTGGATTGGAGACCCAACTTTTTTTACTTGACTTTTGACGTTGCCTATCGAAGTCCTCGGTACGTCCACAAGCCAATGTGGAGCGCATTAGGCAGGTTCAGTATAACCGCGGTTTTATTGAAGTCGATGACGATCGCTCGATGGCGATGCGATGCAAGACGCAAAGGCGCCAGTGGAGCATTAACTATCGTCATAGGCCAAAGCGCTATTTACAAACAGTCTCTCGCACGAGGCTGTGGGCGAACGCGCAGTCCCCCCCCCCCACGAGGTATGGGCACTGCGCTTGCGCAGAGACCAGACTCGCCCGAAGTTGAGCTTTTGCGCATGCGTCCTGCCAACAGCAGCGCCACCGCAGCGCGCCTGACGTCAGGGCCGCGTGTTGGTGTTTAAGAATGCCGTAACGCGATGTGCAAAACCCCCTTCTTTTAAACGCTTCTGAAACAATAACAACAACAATAACAACAACAACAACAACAACAACATGCGAATGGATGCTGCTATCGGACACTCCGCTTTACACTTACCAGGCCGACGGAGTTTCGCCCTCATATACTTCGAGTCGCAAGAGAGGGGACGTCAGAGAGCTCTGCCAATTAGGCATCGGCAGCAGGGCCACCATAATAGACCCTTTTCAAAAGTTCGCGCCATCGCTTGTCCACCATTGCTTGATCACGTACTCTGGGCACCTGTTGGACACGAGTGTGACGTCAGCGTTCGGCGCGAACTCGGATCCAATCACGCGCTTCCTGTCCAACCAATGGCGACCGCCAATTTCGCTCGGTGGACTTTTGAGAAGGGTCTGTTGAACCTGGTGTCATGTCAGTGCGAGACGTGTATAGATAACGAGCCAATTCGAGGTTTTGTGTACCAACAAAACGTCTTGCTGCTTCGCCGTTCTTGTTTTTTTAACATTTGGAGCGTTGTTTGTTGGAGGTTGCGAAGCATGTCACGCGCGCAGGACCGCAGCGTACACGGTTTAAAACGCTCGCTCTAAATTAGCGCGGATAATTATGTGTACCGAGCGCTTCCGGGAGCTATTCCAACTTCCGGTCAAGAGATAGCGCGCTCTCTCTTGCCGCTCGTATACGCGCTCTTTGCCCGGGGCGTGCACCGTGAGAGCGAGGAAGAGGCCGCATTTGTTTCTGGCGTGCAACTGCCGTTGTCCTTTTGAAGGGGGAATCCATCACTTTCACCGAGGACAAAGGGGTGACACGCAGGGGAAGTCCGGTACAACACGACGCTTTGTCGTCTTTGAGTCGAGTAATGCGCGTTGGAGAAGAGCGTTTGGAGAACCTTTGAGTACCGTGCCAGTAACTGTTATCCGAAGGTTTTGCTCGTATCTAGCCTTGTATTGTAACTCCAACTTTCTGTTGTTGTTTTTCTCTTTTTTTTTCTTCGTCACCGAATGTCACAATTGTTCTTCTGCCATTCACGTTTGAATGGCTTCGATAACCAACTTCAGTAGGAAATTGATTTTTAACATCTTGAAAAACTTTCTTAAAAACAAATGTCTTCCATGTAGGAAGATGTTTGAACGTCCAAACAACTTTTCTTGACATCTCGTAAGAAAACATTTTTCACCCGTCATTGCTGCTCAATATCTGTAGATTTGTTCGATGTCTGGCTTATTCCCTAATCCCCCTTTACAAGCACTATAAATGACACGTAACATCTTGTAAATAAATACAGTGCAATCCACTTATAACGATAATGAGAAAACCCGAAATTTCAATCGTTATAAACGATTATCGTTGTATCTGAACTAAAAATTGATCCTTTCTAGCTTAGAAACTCTAGAAATTGATGAATTAAAAACGGTACATCGTTATACGTGGTATCGTTAAAATAAATTACATTGTACGCTCAAACAAAAAGAAAAGGAAGAAAAGAATGACGTAAAGGATTTTAAGATCCAATTTCAGAAAACATCTCTCGAACCTGGTTTTAAGTACGTTTCAAAAACAAACTAGGAGGTGTTCATAAGCTGCAACGTGAGAATTTGAATGGCTTCTCTTTTTTCATCAGTGCCACATTAAAGACGCTTCCCAAAACACTTGTGATAGATGCACGCTTTGATGTCAAACGCTCTTCCACTGTGAAATTAAACCATCGTAATTCACGCCGTGTTTCCGGGAGTGCCGGGCGTAGCTCGCACTGCGCTGCGACCAGCATTCGCGTGCTATAGTTGACAAAGTCCGGAATGGTACGACGAAGTGCACGAGTTGGCGGATCTAAAACTATATCTATTTCGCACAACAGAATACATTATGATGCAATTAAATGCAAAGGTGCAAGCGAGCTGGACAAGAATGACGAAAACATTCCCTGGAGAAAGGAGAACAAGAGGGACAAAGGACAAACACAAATCTCCAAACACAGCTAGGTGACTGGTGCGCGACCGAAAAAATCCGCCTGGTCCGGGTATCGAACCCGGGACCTCTCCATTACAGGTGGAGCGCTCTACCAACTGAGCTAACCAGGGGTTCGACGTCAGTAGAGCAAACGGGTTTTATCAGCTGCCACCAGTCTAACACCAACAAGGGTGAAGCTTGCAATTTAAAGTTATGATTATAATGCAATTGAATGCCAAGGTGCAAGCGAGCTGATAGCTGTGTTTGGAGAATTGTGTTTGTCCTTTGTCCCTCTTGTTCCCTTTCTCCAGGGATTATTTTCGTCAGAATATACTACTTCGCGCGCGATGCATTCTGAGAACCTGTAGGCAGACATGAACGATATGCGTTACTAGTCACGAGTTACTTCTACCTTGTTACTTTTTTCGGTAACGAGTAACCTATTTAGTTGTTTTTTTAGAAAAAAGAACGAGTAACTTAGTTACTTTTAAGGCCAAGTAACCAGAAGCAGTATTTCATTACATTTGAGGTGTAACATATATACAACACCGTTTAAACAGCCTCGTTTTAATTTTAACCTGAGTATGCGTCTAATGCGAGAAAGGAATGTGGGCAGCCCGAAAAAGAACTGATCAGTACGAGTCTAGCAACATTCATCACTGAACACGTCCGTCGAACTCTACAGCTGGGAATGTCCTTCACCCGGCGAACGCAATAAGGTTCGTTGGTTGAACCTTCTAGAATCTTGTACAGACCGAATGTAGACCCGGAGGTTGCCAACAAGGGAAGGCACAGAACCCATTGTCAACTTCGAACTTTAGAAGCAGAGAGTACAAAAAAGAGAGGGAATCCCAGATTCATCAGCTCTTCTTCCTGAAGCGCAACGCTGCCGTTCCTTCGAGCGCGTCAGTAGAACAACTCTTCAGCGTCGCCGGAGAAGTATTCTCAAGGAAGCGGTGAAACGTAACCGATGAAAACTTCGAGAGGCAGCAACTTATTAAGTGCGACGAAAACTGAAAGGAAAGCAATAAACCATGAAAGAAGAGGAGTTGCGTATTTCGTCGTCAAAGTAACGAGAAAAGTAGCTCGTTATTTTTCAGGTAAAGGGGAGCCTTCTTATTGAGAATCGGTAACGAGCAACGTATTTAGTTAGGTTTTGAGTGAGCAACGAGTAACGGTATTTAGTGACTTTTGTGGGTGACCTGTACATATCTCCCTGTAGGCCAAGAGCGGAGCGCGTATAGATTTTGCTTCCCACTGATTCCCACAATGCATAACGTGGAATTACGCCGCGATGAGGCGCTTCGAGTTTTGAAATAAGTCTGTTGCCGCTATCAACGCCAAAAAACCTTCAACGTGAAGGCCTGCCCTTGCCACCGTCTTTTCGCCGTTGTGAAACGATGCTTACGTTGTGAATGCTTACGGTGTGAATGGTATTTTTTTATGTGTATGTTTTTTCTAGTTCAGCTGGCCTTAAGTGAAGTATGAACCAACTAGGTCAGCTCAGGCCTGTTACAGCTTACGTTGGTTTCGTTCTAATATCACGAAAACGTATTGTGAGTTTCAGAGTTGTAGAAAGACTCAATGCCGATACTGAGCTAGTTTCGTTACAGAAGCTCACCAGTCCCAGAGTTGTACGATTTCAAATTTGGTTGTTTCATTATAATATGGGATAGCCGTAGGCGTTAAATTTACTCAAAAGTGAAAAAAATAAGCTTAAATAAAAAATAAAACACACACACACACACAGAGACTCTTAGAACGAGGAAGCGGCATCCCTTCTCGGTCAGCGCTCTATGTGTGTGTCTTTTTATTCGTTATCTTCATGTGTCAAGACTTCCGCAATATCGCTTTCGAAGCATCTTGCCGAAATAAAAGAGGACGACTCGTTGAGAGGCAGATTGCGGCGTACTTCGTCCGCAGGTGTACCTTTCTTTCGGAGTCGCCTTCGTCCGCAGATGTACCTTTCTTTCGAACTTAGCGGCTAATAATCTCATTAGATGCAGCACATTAGTTCCCTGACTATCGCAAACCGAACGGGGCGGGTAATGGACATAATGTGAGGCGATGGACCGTTATTATATCGTGTTTCTGTTGTCGGTCGCAATTGCGTTTGCCCCCGAGGTTTCTCTTTGTCTTTGGGTAATTGTGGGTAATTGACCACTTACTTGACCAAGAGGTTTTGTTCTCAGTCATATCACACGTTCTCTCGTCTTGAATGATACGTATCGCACGTATTGATCTTCTCTTCTTCCGTTTTGCCTTCGTTCATCTTCGTGACCTACACGTTTTTTTGGCTGGACACTCTTTATCTGAAATGTCGAAAGTCTCCAGGGCACTTACTACAGGGATGTGCGCCGACAAGGCTCGCGGTAGGGCGAGTGTCAATCTGGTGTCCCGGCAGCCGCAACATGTAGGGCAAACCTTCCGCGTGGAATTAAACATTCCGGAAGTGTGCAGTTATAGCTGTGGTGACAACAGCACGCTTATATATTATTACACCGTTCCGGTAGTCCCCAGCGCTAAATTTCAGAATGTGTACACGTTACATCGGGTTCCGGCAATTGAGCTTCCAAGCCAAGCGTGCAGGGAAGTGGAGAGTTCGTCGTGAAGCTGAAAGTACGGTAGAAGCGCCGTGCTCACCGGACCAATCAGTCGCCCGTCTTTCACCGCTTGGTCACGTGGTACAGGACCAGCGACTGACTAGTCAAAGGAGCTATGACCTGGCTTACACCTCCCTGTCAACTTAGCGGTAAACGGAGTGGCGTTGTATGTATGTTTAGAGAGCGGAACTTTAGTCAGCCCAAATGCGTGTCTGGTGTCATCGCTATTCGCGACTCCAGCGAAATCGACGCCGCGTAGCGGCAGCGCCGAGAAGCTCAGAGAGGAGGTCGTTTCGACTCTGTCGTCTGCTATCTCTGCTTGGTTCTCGCATAGGCAGCATAGAAACAAACATCGTCCCAGTAATTATTTTTAAGCTTCCGCCGTGTCATTCCTACGCACGTGACAAGAAGAAGGTTTCTACCGTCGAAAAATCCATTTGCTTTCATATGTAAGACCCATTTTACGCTGCAGTGCAAGACATTTATGGTGGTCCGCGTGTTGAACGACGAAAACGACCTCCTTTCGTCCGCCATTTCGCCTGACCGGCGCGCTCCCTATAGTTCGCTGGAGTCGCGAATAGACGAAACAAATTTGACAATGAAGAAACCGCTCCTAAACCCGGAGTGTTTAAAGGTGTACTCTGGCGATTTCTTGAGCTACCCCAACTAACTATACTATTTCCGAAATCACTGGTCTTTATCTTTTCCGGTGCCGTGACGTCAGTGGAATGCAGGCTTGCAGGTCGAGCGGGTGGTCTACAAATGGACACTGCCGAGCCTATGTTTCGTGCTGCTGTGCGGGTGCTGGAGCGAGCTTCCAAAACATTCATTGGACACCATTGAACCACTTGGAATCAGTTGGCAACGAAGTCTAGAGTCCAAAGAGTGAACCCCTGCCTTCCGCTGACGTCACTTTTTCATTGTTGCCAGTATAGTCTTCGACTTTGAAAAACACGATGAGGTTCAAAATTGAAAATTCAATAACTCTCGAAAAAAAAATAATGACCCAGTATTTGGGTTACTTTTTCAGTAATATTTGTCGGTCTGTTTAGCAATTTTTCAGGCAAATCGGGAACTATGAAGAAAACACCGGAGTACCCGTTTAACCTGCACCACGTCGTAGTCGTGACACACGACCACACGCCGCTTCGATGCTCATCGACAGATTGAAATGGGCTGGGGTGAGGATTGAACCCAGAGTCCATGGGTTCTGCAGCGCGACCGTTTAGTAGTGGTCGCGGCGAAAGCAGGCGTGGCGTGTCACGTTCGCGAGGCATCACTCTCGAGCAGGCGTGGGCAAGGGCGCGTTAGAAGTGATAAGGTCGGAAGTATGTCGCTTGCGCGGGTGACGCCCCTCCGTCGACGAGACGGTCACTCACTCGCGAAGTCGGAATGTAGTGAGACGTCGCGAGATTTGAGCCAACGCCCCCGGTGACGGCTCCGAAATGGAGGTTTAATTCGACCGAGTGTGTGCAACCGCTGCTTGACACCGCGGGGAACGAATGCTCGCATCGCAGATTCAGATATCAGGCGTTCGATCATCGGGCTTGCTGCGTCTGCGTGTGGTCGGAGTTTTTGTTGTATAACCGTTTGCACGACGAGGATGACGCGCGAGCTCGTAGTTCTTTCTGTTTATGTGTCTTGGTGTTGGCGTGCTCAAAGCCCTCACGAGGTCGTAAAGCGTTTGAAGAGAGTCATCCTGTCGGGGTCCAACTCTCAGCATGTTTCGGTGTTCGTCACGAATTGAAAAAAAAAAGGCTTGATATCTACCTATGATATCCCTTTTTATTGTCTCTGTTTGTGATGAGATGGGTATATTGTAGGGTCACCCCTTACATTTAATCGCTTGACTGAAGTGAGTTGACCGTAGCGGCGTCTGTTACACTGTACCTGTGCTGTGGTGATGGTCGTGTCCACCATCTATCGACCCTAGCCCGATTGCGCAACTGCGTAGCGAAGTGTGCAACGCTTTCATCACATTGGTGCGAAAGCATGTGGCTTGATCTAGCGTTTCGTTCGCACATGCTTCTGTTCAAATAAGACGTTAAACAGCGCTACGCGCTCGTGCATTTGGCGTTGACGGCGTCATACACTATGTATACTACTCTGCACGAAACAGTATAAATACGAGGAAACGTAGGCTAGGAACAGGAAGCTCTTCTCGTTTCGGTTTCCTTTATCAAGTCAGTCTCCGCTTGCTTCGCCCCCGGAGCAAAGTCCAAGAAGCGCTAATCGACGAAGTCCGGTCCACCAACTCACTTTGCTGACTCAATCGACTTCGTGCGTTGCGATGAACGGATCTCGGGGTGCCTAAGCAATGCGGAGCTGCAACGGTCGTCTGCTTCATGCACAGCGGTTGTGATTATGTCAGAACGCCGAGCTCTTATTAGCTGGTTGAAAAAATAAAATAGTAGGTAGACCTCGAGGCACCTAGCATTAAGGTCTACCCACTAGCCTTCCTATCACAGCCAATCAGAGCTCGGCGTCGTTCTGACGTCACCGCAACTCCTGCGCAAGAAGCAGACGACTTGCTCGCCGCGTATACTTGTACCGGAATGACGGGTTCGCGGTGCATACGTTACGACCGCTCAATCCGACGACGAATATATATGCACGCGTCTATACAGCATACATGGAACGCGTCTTTAGACATGTGTGTTTTAGCGTCCTATCACGCAAGCTTCCGCGGAGTGTCAAGCTCGAGAGCCACTCGCAGCGCATCGGGCGTCTGCCACATCCATCACCGCTGCTGTGATCGCGAATGCGCCCATAACATCACACTTGCGTGACTTCATCAGGTGGAAATCGAGGGATCACTTTTTGGAACGCGGTTAACACATCGATCGGAAACGGTTTCCAGGCATCATATGCTCATGTCTCGTCAAATGTACGGAAACCGCAAATATGGGAAAGCCGTCTGGTTTCTCTAAGAGCTCCATTCCCCAATTCCGCCCCCCCCCTCTCACAAAAAAAAAGAAACAAAAAAAGATTGAGTGCAGACAGTTTTTAAGCCAACTTTTTTTGTTTTTCTTTTTAATATAATTTATTTCCCCCTAAAAACGAGCGTGATCGTTATTTTTGGCTTCAATGAACACGTTTTGAGAGAAAGCAGAGCCGTGAAAGCTGCCTGGCTCCTCTAAAACATGCCTACCATCTTTCATTAAAAAAGAAGAAAGAAAGAAATCTGACAGCACTCGGTGACGCGCTACATTGAGTCAGACTCCTCCAACTCCCATCCGAGTATTCGGCCAGAAAAGGTGGCGAGAAGCACGGCGTTTTGCAAAAAAGGTCCGCGCGACGGAAACCCCCGGCGTACACGCGCTGGCAATCGGTCCTCGGCTCTTCGTTCCTATTTCTAGATATCCAATGAAGAATTGGAAGGAGCGGGACTTGTTCTTCTCGGTGTCCCTTTTCGCTTCCTTCGACCCAAATGCGCTCTTGGGTCGGACGAGATCTCCTCGCGCGGCCCGGCGTGGTGGGTGCAGGAGGAAGCTCACCGCTGCTGCTGAGTCGTCGTCGGTCGCGGCGGCGACTGCATGCGCGTTTTCGGTTCGCTTCACTTTTTACGATAATGGATCCTGCTTCTTGGCCTCGCCGTCGTTTCTGCATCGTTTGTGCTTTTTTATGCATCTCTTTTCTCTTCCTTTTTTTTAAAGGTTTTTATCCGCGGATACAGCTTAGATATTAATTGCCTCATTATACTCGAACAACCTTCGGTCGCTCAACGGTTTTGTTTTTGTTCGCGACTTTGTACAGTAATGCGTTTTTAAAGGCACGCAAAAAGAAAAGAAAAGAAAACAAAAACACCATTAGAGGAGCGTTTCTTTTTTTTTTCGTGCAGAATAAAGTATATTTTGACGTTAGTATTTTATTTTACTATTTTTTATATGGTTCTATTTGAAGTTTATCCGTAGATGATTTGTCTGCCCGGGTGGTTCGAACTCACGTAACTCAATTGATCCTTTTTTTTTTTCTTTTTCTTTTTTTTTGTAAAGTGCGCGCCATCTAGTATGTGCTGCGCTAGTTATTCGAGACCGCCACTTGTTTGTGGACGTATTCTGAGCGTATGATTGGACACGAGTGCTGCGTCATCATTCGGCGAGGACTCGGAACCAGTGACGCGCTTGGCGCCCGACAAAATGGCGACCTCCAATGTTGCTCAATGGACCCTTTTGAGTTGGCTATATATTAACCGAATAAACGATCGGTTAGACCAGCGATATTTTGGGGAGTATCGCATACGATGCCTGATATATTGTCAGTTACAGGTAAAGAAAATTTTTAGAGAAAGGGGAAGCTGGGAGGAGGAAGCGGACGAAACGCTGAAGAGAGGAGGAGGTTTCCTCCTCTCCTATCCAGCATTCCGTCTGCTTCCGCCTCCCCAGTCCTCCCTTTTCGCTCGAAAACTTTTCTTAACCTGTAACTGATTATAGTTAATGCAAACACCATGACGGTTTTTTTTTTTGCACATTTGGTTTGTAGTGGTTGTGGGCATCTTGGCTGTATACGCAACGTTCGACCAGGTTTCCTGCTTGTTAATCGTTTCATAACCACCATTTCCTCGGAGCTATCGAAAGAAATGCGCATTTGAAATAGAATACGGTGGGAAATAGCCACCGAGCCCTGCGTGGCTTCTGAGATTCCCTGTTCGCGTGCGGGCAATATCGGCGACCACGAACGAGGATGAAAGACGTAAGTTTGCTCTTAGCTGATAGGCTAATGTCGCAATTCTTCTGCAATAACTGATAAAAAAAGAAAATAAAAACGAGTCCCGAAGTAAAGAAGCGTGAATAAAACTTCTTACAAGTTATCAGTGACTACAGGTGGCGCCAGCCGCCGTCCAATATAACTTAAGGGATTTAGGGCGCCGTACCTGTGCGTCCATCCATCCATTCATCGACACGGAAATGGTTCGGGAAACGTCGTCGCCCATCTAGGAACGCTGAAGTCGGGCGGTCGGTCACCGTTGGATTTCGGATTCGAATCGCGTTTTTATGTACGATCGGAGGCGCGTGAGCGATTCTATCGCACTATTTTTGACACCCAGCTCACGGCTGGGGGCCGTCGGAGAAAGCGAATCGGTTATCGCCTTCCTCATTTCTCCGGAACGAGCGTTTTCCCACTTCTCGGGAAATAAAAAAAAAATAAGACGACCGATAAGGGAGTGCGTTATACTCCAGACATTCCGCGCACACTTCTAAAATTAGTTTTATGTCGGTTATCGAAGTCGTAAGTCGTAACCAGCTGGGATTTGGTTATTACGACTGGTTCGTGGCAGAGATCGGGCAAAGGAAACATTTACGGCAGTTGTTGTCGTCAAGGCCCATTCAGGCGCCTGACTACGTCTGACCTTCGTTTGGGAGCTCACGATCGAGGTACTATACGAGTTGCAATGGCAGCCGAGTGTTTTCGCCTGATGGCTGTCGTTAGAGTCACTGAATAGGCTACGCTTCAGAGTAACGGCACGTCAGCCATCTTGTTTCTTAAAATCATGGTTGCCCGTTGTCTAAAGCCGGGGTCACACTGCTCATACATCTTACAAAAGGCAGTCGGGAAAGAGGAGTCACCGCAATATTTGTGGTTCGAATGCCGCGTGCCAAGTTGTCTCCCTGAACTCATTGCCATGCGGCATGCCCTGGGAAAAGGCAAGTTAGCCAGTCTGTGGCACATGTCAGACAGTGTTTACCGACGGCGAGTCGCTTTCGGAAAGAAAGCTATCGCCGCGACTGCTGCGCCAACGACGAAAGAGGCTTTCGTTCGGCATTAAACAGGTCACCGTCAAAAGGCGTTCACCGCTAAAGGCAATTCACACACTTGTGCCGATTCCAAGCGAGTGCCACTGCAACGGCTTAGGACGTACGGGTTGCTATGGCCACAACTACGTCGGCACCAACAAAACCGGTTTTTGGACCGTTTTGTCGGAGCCGACGCAGCTGTTGCCATAGCAACCCGTCGTCGCGCAAGGCGTTGCAGTCGCACTCGGGCGGACTCACTCAAGTGTGTGAACCAACCTTAAGGCTCTGTTATAGTCCGACGTAGAGCGTAGCAAAAGCAGCGTAGTGCAGCGCACACAGATACCGATTGGTTGCAGAAAAAAAGTTCCTGCTCGCCGGACAATGAAACGCGCGGTGTTCTAAACTACGCTGCGTTCGCTTCGCTCAACGTCGGAGTATAACAGAGCTTTTATATCTGTCTATGCGTTGCGTGTTTCCGCGATGTGTCTCTGTCGCTTGGCTGAAGAGGCGGCGGTGTTTGATGAGGCCGGAAAAAGTGAAGACGGGGCGAGAGAGCCAAGCAGAAAAAAGGTTGAAATAAAGCAAATGCGAAATGCGGTTTTCAGCGCGATGAAAAAGGAGAAAGAGAAGTAGAAAAATGCCTGCCCTCTGCGCTGGCACCTCGCTCTGACCATAAAGTTCTTGTTTTATTTCGTCGTGTCTAATGCGGGACCCTTTTTAGTTCCTTTTTTTAAGTATTTAAGTTATCGTTGCAGTTACTTTGAAAAACTCTACCGAGTTACAGTTAAAAGTTACCCAAAAAAGTAACAAGTTATAGTATCGCGATACTACCAAAGTCTGCTTTAGTATGTCGCACGCTCTGGAAAGAGCGCTCGAGATCGCGCGAAAAGAACCACACGAATTCGCCATTAGTCAACCACACTAGAGCGCTGCTATACACTTTTCCCACGAGGGCGACGCCATCTTGAATGTCGTCACTTCCAGTATGAGCGAAAACATCGTTTCGCCATCGCCACGTCAATAGGAGACATTCATGATATAAGCGTATAACCGTCCCCCACTCTCGTTTGGGCTCACCTTTATTTTTTTTTTTTTTTTTTACTCTTTGCAGGTTGATTCGTTTTACTCGTTTTTCGTCGCCCATGTCGGATATGTCTACCGAGCTGGCTGGGGGCGAGAGTACACGGACCATGGACCGCAGCGGCCGCCACCATACCAACGGAGCCAACGCAGTGCCGTGTGAGTGTCGCATGCCCTCCGGGATAAGCGTGGCAACGCGCGGGACGCAGTCACGTGACAAGTTCACAGTGCCGGATTGGTTCGGATATGGCCCGTTGACTCCGCCGCAGTCCGTCGTAAAATCGAGCTGAGCGTAGCTGCATGGATGGGCCCACGCGCTGCCAAGCGAGACGGGATGAGGTTATTTTCTCCTGTTGAGACGAAAATTATTCGACCCCACCTCAGTTCATTGTGTCAACGTGCATGCGCTGTAACCCGTTCCGTTATAAGGTCACTCGTTAGGTTATTTTAACGCGCGGCATATTGATATTTTTTGCGTGCGTGTTTACTCCCGGGAGAAGGGACTATATGGATTTGTTTTGACACTTGTTGCGACCGTGGTCAATGATCGTGCTGCTGTGTTGTTGCGCGTCGAATGCGTGCACCACGCTTCGCTCTTATAGTCGCTTTCACCTCCCAGATTCGGGCTTGGTCGAGTGGTCCCGATTCTGTTACGAGGAAAAAGTTGTCGTCCGTGCCTTCGTCGCTTCAGGCGGGGGTGGAAATAACTAGTGCCTCTTATAGCGAATAAGCCTTCTTATAGCGAACGCTTCTTATAGCTGACGAACCTTATAAAGCGAACGTATAGCGAAGGAACGTTACGAACGCTTCTTACAGGGAAATAGCCTTTTTATGGCAAAAGAGCCTTCTTATGGCAAACTGTTTTTATAGCGAAAAATCCCTCTTATAGCGAACACTTATTACAGCGAACAAGCCTCGTTACAGCGAACGCGACACGCAGCATTCCGACGTCGCATCTCTAAGTAGCATCGACGCACTTCATCAGCACCGAGCTAACCATTTTCCTCCTTCTTTACGTTTCCTTCGATGATACTTTATTTTATTGTTGTTATTATCATAGGTGTCGCTACTGCAGCTATGTTGCCGCCACTTGGCTTCGCGATGGCGTGACTTGATTGGAACCGTGGTGGTGTCATTAGCCCAACCGAAGATCCCGATCTCCGCCGAAGTAATGGCCGGTTTAAATAGATTTGCCTCGTTATCACCCCGTGGGGCGTTTCGGTGGATATCTATAGAACCGTTTTAATAAACGCCTTCTACTCGCTGCCAGTATCTTCGCCCACTCGACTGGAGACCGCTTTTCGAGGGTATACGCCACAGATCTCTTCCTCGGAAGTTCGTTAAGCCGCACGTGCGCCCGCGGCCCACTGACTGGGTACCTGTCACGAAGAAACGAGTTATACTGACGACTAGACGAGGGATGCTGCAAGGCGGCCTTTAAGAGAACGATTACGGTCAGGTCAGCCGAAGTCGAACTAAAATCAGAAGGCCACTCGCACTGCATATGCCAGCTAAGCGCTTAATAGACCAATGGAGCCGCGGTCACACGGCCTAATACATCGTACAAAAGACAGTTTGGAGACGTTCTTGAGACGTATTGTTTCCTTGTATGTGACGGTTCCGTCAGATTGATCATACATAAATTGTCTGCACGCATGCTCAAACAAACATGTTTGCACATGTGCAAACATGTGCACGTCTACAGCAGACACCGTGTCCTTTGTATGATGGACGAGGGTGCGACTCTCCGCTTTAGATTTTGAAGTGCATTATCGTTCTTGGACAACGTTTACGGCTTGTAAACTGTTTTAGAACTTCATTGTATCGCATGTTTTTATACGTTGTCGTATGTCCTAGTTTCGTATCTCATTTATGTCACGTGCTACGAATTGCACACATTCGAATGAGTTGCGAATAACTGCTACGTGTTCATGGGCAATTCGCTTAAATTTTATGTGTGTTTGAAACGTGGATGTACACTGCCGGGTCCCCGCATGCAAGCATTCTAAGCTTAAGCGGGACAGTGGCTTCATATTCGTATTTATATTCTGAAATAAACCTTATCGTTATCCTTCGCCTGGGCGGTAAGCATTGGAAAGGTCTACGAACCTCCAGCACTAGTTTCAGGTTACGAACAAGTCGGCTAACAAAATGTCAAGGGCACTAGCTCGTAACAAACAACAGCGCTGCCTGCTACGCTGCTATGTCCTGATTGCTAAGTTCTTAACGTGGAGTACGTTTTCGTTGAAAACGTAAGTCGCGAACGTGAGATGCTGAAGTGTTACAACCGAGATAACATTACAGTATGACTGCCATGCCTCCCTCGCCAGTAGCGCCTCACCGTCATTGGCTGTCTTAAGTGATCACGTGACCGCAGCGAGAACCAATGGCGTTCTCGTTGGAGGCCATGGCGCGGGTCTCGGTACATGAACGACTGCACTGGGATTTTTTGCAGTAAGCTCGCACTATTCTTGTCAGAACGTTCGATTATCGATTGGAATAACAGAATATTTGATTTGATCTGCGGTATCGAACACGACATGGTATTCGGAAATATCGCGATGTTTCTCTTCGTTCGTCGCCTGTCCCATTCCTTTGAGGTGCTTCTTACTACCCGTTGCTGCAGTGCAGAGAAGCTACGCCCGCCAAGCATAGCCGTCACGGTTCTGCGTACGTGTAGCTTTGCCGCAGCGCAGCCTTTTCTTAAGGGATACCACACTTCTCTCTGGCGTAACAGTGCGCGACCACGCAATTGGTATTAAAAAAAAAAAACAGAATTAGAATTTGCTGAGTGCCGATGCGACAACATCTACCTTCAGCAAAGCATTTTTAATATAAAACAGTAGTTAGTTTATATAAAAGATTGCGACATTGGTCGTGTTTTATTTAATTTTTTTAATGAAAAATCAAATAATGATAGTCCGAAACTTGAGCATCGTGAAGGGGTTGATGAAAGCCGTTGGTTTGTTAATGGGCTACGCTACGACCTTACTTCGTATGTTTAGTTAACACATCTATATAGGCCCCCAACTGGTCGTTACCATCTTGGTCGCGGTGACTCAGAACCAAGTCCGAAAGGAGGATGCGGCACGGCGTACGTCCTTACTGTCGGATCTCGAATCGGTGAAATGTATAATGAGCCGCTTTAAGATGCCAAAGGGAGCCGAAAGGAAAAATTTGAATTGCGACTTTCGGAGCAGCGACAACGATGATTGTTTGGCCCCGCAAAACTGCATCGACGTTCCGGAACGAGCATCGTAACGAATTAAAAAAACTGGGAATGAAGCCAGGGGTCAAGTCGCATCCGCTCGTTTTTTGTCCGCTCCGGGTTCTTGGCCACCTCGCGCCATCGACGCAAAATGCAACGCGCACCGTATATTCCCCGTTTCACGGTATCGTGAACCGCGGCGCGGCATACGAGCCAACCCGGACAATCGAATGCTGCGATCGTAGCACATGATTACGCGCTTCGCGTGTCGCTGCTCCTCTCCCCAAGGTCACGTGACGCTCACATGTCATTGGATTGGCTTAGATTACTCGTTGCTCCCTTCGAAATAAAACGATAGTGCTTTCAGTCGTTGCCCCCTCCGAAATAGGCAAATAAAGCAATAGTTCTTTCGCGCGCGCGCGCGCGAGTGTGTGTGTGTGTGCGCGTGCTTGTGCGCGTGTGTGTGTCTTCAGCTGTTGTTATTGCGGGACGCTGCCACGTCCATTATCTCCCGTTAAGATAAGAATCGTTCAGGATTCGGCCTCGCGCGCGTGGCTGCCCGCATGGTTGCAGGGATGAGGCGGTTCTGGTCGCTGGAGCGACGCCAGCCGGAATCGAAGCCGCTCTCACGGATCCCTTACCTCCGCTCGTCTCCGTTTATTTCGGTTTATTTTATTTTTATATTTTTGAGTGAAATGTAGGTTCGAGGACGCAGATCCCGCAATGACTCGCTGTGTTGGCCTCGACCGCCAGTCTCAATGTTGATTGTAAAGGAATCGTTTTTTTATGTACAGATGCGCGGTATATAGAGCAGCCAGCGGGAACGAGAAGCCCTCGCCTTCTTTTCCGTTTAATCCTTAGACCGGTTATTTAGGAGTGCCATATATTAACGCGTAGGTTAGGGTCCCTAAAGCCGGGGTCTCACTGCCTATACATCATAACAAGAGACAGTCTGCATATACAGATTCGAACGCGAGTCAACGCGAGATCCCTGCTTCGAATGCCACATGGCAATGAGTTCGAGAAGAAGACATGGCACGTGGCATTCGAACCACGGATATTAGGGTGACTCGGGTTCGAATCTGTTTGCAGACTGTCTCTTGTCTGATGTATGAGCAACGAGACCCCCGGCTTAATGAGCGGCTTCGGCTGCACTAGTAACTTTCGTGACAGCCTTTCGATTATCAGAAGAAAAAAACTTACAATCGCTTCAAGGTGATAAGTTGGACTAGCGCGTGTTTGTCCTGTGTACATATGTTCTTTGGTCCCGTCCCTTTAAGCGCTGTTTTATATCATTTTCTTTACAATCGCTTGTTTTAACAGTGTCATGACCCTGCACGTGGAGCATTCAGTGGCAACATTGTCTTCGTGTTCGCGGCGCGCTGTGACGCGAACTCTGAACGCTTTGTTCTAACTTCTCGGGGTGACGCATTGATGATATCTAGAAACGCTGCATACAAAAACAAATAAAAAAGTGTATGTGCTTAATAGCTTTCCAATCCTAGTTTTCACATCGTAACGCAGGCTACCCGTCCAGTGCAATACAGTTAATGCTAACTTAAAAAATCTGTTGTTGTTGTTTTTAAACGCAAATTCACTATTTCGGTTCCGCTTCGAGAAATTTGTCCTCGTCACTTTCGCCTCCACAAATTGGGGCAACTGCAGACTGCTGCCATCTTCGATTCTCACTTCCGTCTTACTGTGACAGCCACTAGCTGCCCGTCACAATGAATGAATGAATGAATGAATGAACGAAGAAATGATTTATCGGAATTTCCTCTCCCGATCGAAACCTTCGTCGTGGAGAGGCGCCCGTCACACTAGACAAAACCGGCCGCGACTATAGCATTACAACCTCAAGCGGTCATCGAGTCTCGACGACGGCTGTCACCCCCAAACAACGCGCCTTCCTACCCTGACGAAACGCGTGCGAGAACACACTTTTCGTGCACGATTGCACCCCCCCCTCTCCACTTTCTACCACCCGACGCCGGTGCCAGCCATCGCGCCAATACAAAACCGAACAAGTCAAAGCAGTTGCAACCGCAGTGCTGTGGTAGCCGCCGGGGCCGCAACAAGGTATATGTTACATGGAGTAGCGAAGCTTCCATGGAAGCCCACATGCCGAAAAAATGGCGGTCCATGGGGCTGCTTCAGCGCCATTCCATTAGTCGCGGGGACGCTTCCGGCGGAACAAAAAATAAACAGGAAATGACGACACTTCCGGAAAAAAACGTGACGTCATACGTGCGTGCGGTTTGGCGCGAAAATTAAACAAAACGAATTCCAGAGACGGCAGGTAAAATGAACGACATATACAATAAAAATTCTCAAACATAGCTCCGCGTTTGAGTCTTCTGTTTGATACTTTTAGTGTGAGGCCGTCTCTTTTTACCTAGTAGTCTCAGTAGTTTTTCTTGGAGGTTTACCTTACTCTATACTGGATCAGCTTACACCCTTATTTGTCCCTTGCTCTAATATGTCATTTCGCAAGTTTTGTTGTTTTTTCTGCAGGCCGACTGTGTTAGCCGATTTGCTATGAGAGTAGTTTCATTTCATTTCACACCATCGTGTCATTGCACTGTGGTTAAACTTCGACGCTGCAAGTGTTTTGCTCTTTGTTCCTTCAGGATCCCTCGGAAATACGTGAGAGGCCTAAAGAGAATGATGTAATTTCACACCAAAAAAAAGTGAATCAAATGGCTGGAGTGTGTTGCGTATGAAATACACTACAGTAACTCTAATGCAAGTCCAGTCCAACGTCGCATTAACAGTCGCGTTTTATTTCTTTATTCATTACAATCATTCAATCAGATCACTCACTGAGAATCATACAATCGGCATCCACTATTTTGGAAGTGCCGTGGTGCAAGAAAACTAGTAGATCGGTACATAAGGCACATTATAACATAAGACAATGCACAATCGGCTGGATATTGTGAGGACATTGACAGTTCATAGGCAGCCACTAATAACTCGGAGGTTTCACAGTGTTTCGAGGACAACTGTGGTCACCACTGTAATACACAGAAAAAAAAACTACACTTGTCTACGCAGTCCTTGAGTAAGGTACCATAATTCTGAAAATATTTTAACTTGCATCTCCTGGTGCTGCTACACTGCAACGCAAGAGTTGTTTAGTGCAGGTCAAGAAAGCCAAGTTGAGTGAACCATCTTGGAGCCCTGTGGTATGCTGCACTTCATAAGCCAGTGTTGCTTCACAGCTTTAAACGCTATATATGTGAATCAGTTAAAGACTACATTACTCCTTGAGAAACCGAAGAAAATGAAAGGTTTGAATAGAACATGCCTACACTGCTTTAAAAAGTGTTCTGGGTGGTCTCACGTACGTAGCCTGTGCACTTGCTGCCTAGCTTTACACTTGGCTGCGGTGTCAAATAGTTCAGCATTTTTTTTCCGCGCGAACCAGTGCAGCCTGACTCTGGCAATCAGAGAAAACAAATCATCGTAAACATTTTCGTTACATACAGTCAGAGACTTTGGAACCTTCTGGTGAAAAAGGACACAAAGAGTATGTCCTACGCTCTCTTTTGAAATTAGGTTGTTGACACATGTCTCGAAGACTTCCTCACAAGCTGCAACAAATAACCTGAAAGAAGCAGAAGGAACTGAGAGGTTTCCAAAGTCGGAGTCGGCAGTGCCTTTTACACTCAAATGCAAGAGCACTTGATTTCCTTCAGAAAAACACGCATTTTCTGTCCTCAGCTCACATTTCCGAGATGTTCCTACACAGGAATGAACCTTGAGGAATTTCGATGCCAGCCACCCAGCAAAATAAACCATGTTGTTCTCTTCTATTGCCGAAGGGTAGTTTGAAGGCGAATCGTCTGCCGTGGTAGGAAAAACTGTGCTTCCTAAGGCAAGAGGAGGAGAAGGTGCCAAAAGGCCTGCTGGGAACGTAGCAAGGAGAGACATCATGTCGTCAGCACAGTTTGACTTTTCCGACAGCTTGAATAGGTTGCTAACCAAAAGGTGCCTGAACGCAGCCTGAAATTGACGGGAAGTGGAGTTTGTGTTTGCACCGGATTTTGAACGTATAACAGCAAAAGTGTTTTCAAGGGCGTCTTGGTTCAAAATGGCGAGTTAAAATGTAGGAAAAACCGTAATTAACCCTGAGGTGATTGCTGAGCAGCAGCAGTGACCTAACTGTCAAGCAGAAGCCACGAATGCAGTGCGGCTGCCTTCTACACCCGAGCACTTGCAGGCTTTTAAAAACCAGAATGCACTCTTTCAGAAACTCCTCATGGATAGAGCCGTCACACATTGCAGAGGCATATGGCGTCTTTGCAAATTTCTGCGAGCTATTTAGGCTGTCAAAAAGACGGTCAATTCTTTCAACGAATCTCGCTGTGTGAACAGCTGTGGCTGGCAATTGCTGAAAAGTAACAAGAGCATACATTGCAGCTGCGCAGTGATTGCTGAAACACTTGAGCTGCTAGCTTCACCGACATCTTTGACGAGAAGGTCAAATTAAAATGCTTCTCGTTCAGCTTTGGCATAGAACGGATCTCAAGTTTACGATCCTTTTCATAAGCTTCCTTGATGTAGGAACTTTTTCACTATGTAATCACCAACTTTGAAGTCGTATTTGAATAACATGTTTCTGAGGCACTTCAAAAGGTGCGGAGCATCGAAAAGGAAAAAAAGTGGCTTGCCATTGATCTCTACGTAAGGCTTTTCGGCAGTTACGATGCTTGAAAAAAGAGACACGTTCTGGCTCCCTTGATCGCATACAACAGCTACCGGCTCCAGGCCAGCGTCCACAAGGGCGCTGTAGCACTGGAAAAGGAGATCTTTTAGGACATCTGAAGGTGTGCCTTTGTGAGCAAAAAAATAGCCAAGCGGCTGCTTCCACGGTGTTCCGACTCCTTTCGCCATGAACATGAGAGCCTTGTTTGCCAGCTTTTTGCCTTGCTGTCCACTATGTTCTTCAAGTCCTTCGAACCTGTCAGACGAGGGGTTGTATGAAAGCTCTTTTTTGATGTGCATTTCATCAAAGACTATGCTGCAGGCCCGATCGGCTCGAGAAAAAGAAGCTGCCCGCCTCTTTATCAGCTCAAAAATGTCAGGGTAAAATCCAACCCTCAGTGGCACACGCTGCAGCTATGGCTTCAGCGTGTGCCACTGAGGGTTGGATTTTACCCTGACATTTTTGAGCTCATTAAGAGGCGGGCAGCTTCTTTTCTCGAGCCGATCGGGCCTGCAGCATAGTGTTTGATGAAATGCACATCAAAAAAGAGCTTTCATACAATCCCTCGTCTGATAGGTTCGAAGGACTTGAAGAACATAGTGGACAGCAAGGCAAAAAGCTGGCAAACAAGGCTCTCATGTTCATGGCAAAAGGAGTCGGAACACCGTGGAAGCAGCCGCTTGGCTATTTTTTTGCTCACAAAGGCACACCTTCAGATGTCCTAAAAGATCTCCTTTTCCAGTGCTACAGCGCCCTTGTGGACGCTGGCCTGGAGCCGGTAGCTGTTGTATGCGATCAAGGGAGCCAGAACGTGTCTCTTTTTTCAAGCATCGTAACTGCCGAAAAGCCTTACGTAGAGATCAATGGCAAGCCACTTTTTTCCTTTTCGATGCTCCGCACCTTTTGAAATGCCTTAGAAACATGTTGTTCAAATACGACTTCAAAGTTGGTGATTACCTTGTGAAAAGTTCCTACATCAAGGAAGCTTATGAAAAGGATCGTAAACTTGAGATCCGTTCTATGCCGAAGCTGAACGATAAGCATTTTAATTTGACGTTCTCGTCAAAGATGTCGGTGAAGCTAGCAGCTCAAGTTTTCAGCAATCACTGCGCAGCTGCAATGTATGCTCTTGTTACTTTTCAGCAATTGCCAGCCACAGCTGTTCACACAGCGAGATTCGTTGAAAGAATCGACCGTCTTTTTGACAGCCTAAATAGCTCTCAGAAATTTGCAAAGACGCCATATGCCTCTGCAATGTGTGATGGCTCTATCCATGAGGAGTTTCTGAAAGAGTGCATTATGGTTTTTAAAAGCCTGCAAGTGCTCGGGTGTAGACGGCAGCCGCACTGCATTCGTGGCTTCTGTTTGACAGTTAGGTCACTGCTGCTGCTCAGCAATCACCTCAGGGTTAATTACGGTTTTTCCTACATTTTAACTCGCCATTTGAACCAAGACGCCCTTGAAAACACTTTTGCTGTTATACGTTCAAAATCCGGTGCAAACACAAACTCCACTTCCCGTCAATTTCAGGCTGCGTTCAGGCACCTTTTGGTTAGCAACCTATTCAAGCTGTCGGAAAAGTCAAACTGTGCTGACGACATGATGTCTCTCCTTGCTACGTTCCCAGCAGGCCTTTTGGCACCTTCTCCTCCTCTTGCCTTAGGAAGCACAGTTTTTCCTACCACGGCAGACGATTCGCCTTCAAACTACCCTTCGGCAATAGAAGAGAACAACATGGTTTATTTTGCTGGGTGGCTGGCATCGAAATTCCTCAAGGTTCATTCCTGTGTAGGAACATCTCGGAAATGTGAGCTGAGGACAGAAAATGCGTGTTTTTCTGAAGGAAATCAAGTGCTCTTGCATTTGAGTGTAAAAGGCACTGCCGACTCCGACTTTGGAAACCTCTCAGTTCCTTCTGCTTCTTTCAGATTATTTGTTGCAGCTTGTGAGGAAGTCTTCGAGACATGTGTCAACAACCTAATTTCAAAAGAGAGCGTAGGACGTACTCTTTGTGTCCTTTTTCACCAGAAGGTTCCAAAGTCTCTGACTGTATGTAACGAAAATGTTTACGATGATTTGTTTTCTCTGATTGCCAGAGTCAGGCTGCACTGGTTCGCGCGGAAAAAAATGCTGAACTATTTGACACCGCAGCCAAGTGTAAAGCTAGGCAGCAAGTGCACAGGCTACGTACGTGAGACCACCCAGAATACTTTTTAAAGCAGTGTAGGCATGTTCTATTCAAACCTTTCATTTTCTTCGGTTTCTCGAGGAGTAATGTAGTCTTTAACTGATTCACATATATAGCGTTTAAAGCTGTGAAGCAACACTGGCTTATGAAGTGCAGCATACCACAGGGCTCCAAGATGGTTCACTCAACTTGGCTTTCTTGACCTGCACTAAACAATCCTTGCGTTGCAGTGTAGCAGCACCAGGAGATGCAAGTTAAAATATTTTCAGCATTATGGTACCTTACTCAAGGACTGCGTAGACAAGTGTAGTTTTTTTTCTGTGTATTACAGTGGTGACCACAGTTGTCCTCGAAACACTGTGAAACCTCCGAGTTATTAGTGGCTGCCTATGAACTGTCAATGTCCTCACAATATCCAGCCGATTGTGCATTGTCTTATGTTATAATGTGCCTTATGTACCGATCTACTAGTTTTCTTGCACCACGACACTTCCAAAATAGTGGATACCGATTGTATGATTCTAGTGAGTGATCTGATTGAATGATTGTAAGTGAATAAAACAAATAAAACGCGACTGTTAATGCGACGTTGGACTGGACTTGCATTAGAGTTACTGTAGTGTATTTCATACGCAACACACTCCAGCCATTTGATTCACTTTTTTTTGTGTGAAATTACATCATTCTCTTTAAGGTTTCTCACATATTTCCGAGGGATCCTGAAGGAACAAAGAGCAAAACACTGCAGCTCGAGTTTAACCACAGTGCAAAGACACGATGGTGTGACGAAATGAAACTACTCTCATAGCAGGTCGG
This sequence comes from Ixodes ricinus, assembly GCA_037355805.1. NCBI lineage: Eukaryota > Metazoa > Arthropoda > Arachnida > Ixodida > Ixodidae > Ixodes > Ixodes ricinus. The sequence continues at coordinate 402 of JAZHYW010006159.1, read as the reverse complement.
CTAACACAGTCGGCTGCAGAAAAAAACAAAACTTTCGAATGAAATATTAGAGCAAGGGCAAATAAGGGCGTAAACGATCCAGTATAGAGTAAGGTAAACCCCCAAGAAAATACGAGACTACAGGTAAAAAGAACGACACACACTAAAAGTATCAAACGAAGCTCAAACACGGAGCTATGTTTGAGACTTTTTATTGTATATGTCGTTCATTTTACCTGTAGTCTCTGGAATTCGTTTTGTTTAATTTTCGCGCCAAACCGCACGCACGTATGACGTCACGTTTTTTTTCGGAAGTGTCGTCATTTCCTGTTTATTTTTTGTTCCGCCGGAAGTGTCCCCGCGACTAATAGATGGCGCTAAAGCAGCCCCATGGACCGCCATTTTTTCGACATGTGGGCTTCT